>JAUTXW010000873.1:0-112500 GCA_030620095.1 Kuschelorhynchus macadamiae | reverse complement strand
ATATTTCACCAAGCGGTCGTGGATTAATAGACACAAAGCTGTAGTATTTGCAGGAATATTTTTTGTACTTCCAAATTCCAGTCTAATATCTATTGCTCCAGTTTTAAGTGTCTCGTTCTGGTGCGAGCAGTCAACTACAACGAAAGGACAAACTCCATGGAATTTAAGTGGTTCGTAGCATGGTTCACCGTGACGTCGATAGTAGTAATTTTTTTGAAACTGTGCATACATTTCATAGAGCACCGCCCATTGTTTGGTATTAAAATTAAGATTAAGATTATCGTATGGATAAACATCTGAATTTAAATAGAGTTTGAAATTTGATAAGCTTCCATGGTCAAAAACACTCATATTTTTATCTACTTTATGTTTTCTATCGGTTGATAGAGCAAATATTAGAAACCGTGGTCTTGTAATTAATGCAGTACTCTTGACAGCCCATGTATGACTTGTAGTTTCTTGTAAAACAGGATCATGCAATTCCCAACTTCTAAATGCAATATTTAAATTTCGATTACTTTCAAGATTTTTTAATAGTCGGAATTTTTCCACATCAGATACTGACACATGAGGTATTTTCCATAAGATTTTTGATAAAACTACTTTATATTCTTCGGCAGCCTGTGGATTTCCGGTTTTTATAATAGCATTTGCATCTGTATGACTTCGAATTAGAACCAATTCCTGATTAACATTCATAATTATTTTTTGAAAATCCTCAGCAAATCCTAATAGAGTGCGTAGTGTGTCAGAGAAGACACCCTCCGTAACATTTAAAATATTAAAACTCATTTTTTTTCTTCTGATAAAAAGTTACAATTGCACTTTATAAATACTAGAAATTTTTGAAATTTTACTCTAATATTTAATTTAAAATTGTAGTGTAAGAGTCTTTTAAATTTCTTAATTTTTTTTCTTAAGTTCAAATCCCAGAGAAATTAGAAAGTCTTACTGCTTGTTGGTTTACTGATCCTGACTCGATGGGGTACCCCTTTATTTATAGACAATTTTTCTTTAATCACTCTACTAAATATAGGTTGCTTATTAATATTATATAAAAATACCATTTTTTTTTAATATGCTTTCTTCAGGTGCAATCTTGCTGTGACCACTTCTTGTCTGAAATTAACCAAGTTTCCATCTTGATCTATTATTTTAAGTATCATTTCACCAATATACCGAGTGTTAATTGGTAGATAGATAACGTTTGATGGTTTTTCAATTATTTTTGCCCCAGGTAAACATGATCGGTAAAACATGTGTATTATGTGAACTGGTTTACCATTATTTAAAGAATTTGTTACTAAATTACATTCCAAACAAATACTATTAACTTTAAAAATATCTATAGGATGATCCGATACGTTTTTCTTGTTTGTATCAAGTTTTCTTTTATCAAATCCCAACAATGACCCTATAGATTTTTTTATGGAAAAATCAATATCTAAGTTACTTTTCATTTCACACTTCAAAGTATTGTAGTTACCCTTAATTGAAAGGAAAGGTTTTTCATTCTCGGTTCCCTCGTTTTCCTTGAGCTCATTTTCCACTTGTTCCCAAGATAATTATTGATGTCTTTGACATCGTATGAACCTTCAGGAATGGTAATACTCAACGTATCATTAAAATGAAATTTATCTAACTATCAATGTTAGGTATGGAATTATAACTTTCAAAATTAATTAAACCTAATACGTATTCTTCGTTTTCGTTCAATTTAATTGGTGGATAAATTTTAGCAGATAGAAGTGCATTTCTATCACATAAAGTAAAGGTATAAGACATGTTAGCTATTTAACAACCAAACACTGAATAATAGTTTTACGTTTTTTTATTAGTTTGTATACAGGAAAGCTAAACATAAATGCCCACAACTTACAGAATCATAAGACTGATAACAATCGTGATTATAGAAGATCTTACAAGTACCATTAGAATGAAAATATTTAACTAATTGAACTTGAGGTGCAAGGTTACCAAAACTATCAAAATAGTTAATGTTACAGCCATATTTTTTATATGTAGTCCAATGAGTTCCTGGACCGTCGCTATTGTCCATATTAACAATACCACATTCATAAACATGTATTTTTCTTGGTAATGCATCTTTCATGAAAATTCCTCGAAAATTTTTAATTTTTAATTTTTTTACATATTGTTCTAAATCAACATTGGTTAGTGGTCGAGATGGTAGTTTTAATGGTAGTTTTCTCGAGGCTTTGGAGGTCGTAAAAAAAGACCCAATCCTTTTTTGTGAGCTTTTAAACACATTCCTTTGCCTAGAGCTATTGCTTCCATTGACTGATTGTGACGTTGGGCTTCTTTCAATTGTTCGCTAGCAGTCTTAGCATCGTTTACAGCTTTTGCTATAGCCCCAGCGCCCCCAGATAAGGCTCCAAGAGCACTGAGCCCAGCAAAGATGGGTATTAGCGGTAAAAAACCACCTTGTTTTGGTACATTTATAATTCTAGGTGGTCCTATTTTATTTTTGAACTGGTTTGCTTTTTTTATTGCAATTTTTAAGGCACTAGTAAAATCTTTTGGTTTTTCGTTTACTATGTTTTTTTTTATTTGCTTAGTTGCTTCCTTAAAACTAACTTTTCTAAAATGTCTTCTCTTTTTAATACCATTACGATGACGACGACGACGACGATGGCGAGGTTTACTACTACTCCGTTGACGTTTACCTGACTCTGTTTTTCTGCGTGATGCCATTGTAATAATAATAATTTAGAACCAATCTCTTGAAAGGTCTTTCTTAAACTAATTAAAAACTTATTAATATGCTCTATATATAATTGTTTAAGTAAATAATTTTTGTTTCTTAAGTACTAAGGAAGCTTCTGTTGAATCCTCAGGTAATTCCAATACTCTTTTTATACCTCGCGTTTGTTTGTTTTCGTTATTATCATAATCATCATCATTGTAACTTGAGATATTAAATTTTTTTCTTAAACTGCTATCCTTATCAGATTCACTACCTTGTTGTTGTCGTTTTATTTTCAACATGACTAAATTCTCTGCAGATTCATTACTTGTATCTTTTTTTTCAAAAATGTTTAACTTTTCTTTACGAGATTTGATTGCTTTTAATTTTTTACGCTCATCAATTTTTTTCTGAATTTCCTTTTCAGTAGCATTTAGAAATCTATCTTTTTGTGGTTGTTGTAGGCTTAGTAATGTTTCTTTTTTTATTTTTTTGTACATCTTTAACGGCAGCCTCTAAACCAGTATCCATTATTATAAGAGCATTTTTTAACATATGTATACCCCTTTTCAATGTTGTAGTACATTTTCTAATTCTATTAGCAGTCCTTTGATCTTTATTACCATCAAGACCCATTCCTAGTTTGACTTTTGTTTTCATTGCGCCAGCAACCCCTAATGCCGCCATTTTTTCACCAAACGTAGCATTTTTAGCCCTAAACCTTTCCATGGCCTTCTCTGATAATTTTTTATCTGCTTTATGTCTAAAATTAAGATCCTTATAGGTTGCATAAGCAATGTCATGTTCTTTACATGCTTCATCCAACTCATTAATGCCTCGATCGCCTCTAGCTAGGCGCTTTTCCAGCTTCATTCCCGGACCACAATAGTTATACCCTCTTATGTGTAATTCTACAGGTAATTTATTAATAACCGTATTTAGGAGACCTTCTCCTTCGATGGGACTACTACTGGCATCAGTATAAAATTTCATCTTTACCCTAAGAAGGTTAATAACAAACTAATACATCACTATGAACTGTGTAGTAATAAATAGTTTTATTTTGTCTTTAACAGTAAACACACTTAGAAAGGGATATGAAAATAGTTCAGCAACGTACTACTCTACCTGTTAATAATCACTATGTGGAAAAAAATTCTCTTCGAAAACATAGCTTACTTTTTACCTTCATCAATTAGATGTATTATTGTTGGACCATCAAATTGTGGAAAAACAAACCTAATGCTTAAACTAATAGAGCATCCTAATGGATTAAAATTTAAAAATGTTTATTTATACTCAAAATCTTTGTACCAACCTAAATACTTGTATTTAGAAAAATTATTAAAACCCATTAAAGAAATTGGTTATTTTGCGTTTAACAATAGTGAACAGATTTTACCACCCGCACTAGCAAAACAACATTCGATTCGAGAATATTTTAGTATGGGACGTCATAGTCATGTTGATTGTTTTTATCTGTCTCAAACGTATGCAAAAATTCCAAAGCATTTAATAAGGGATAATCCAAACGCACTAATTCTGTTTAAACAGGATGATATGAATTTAAAGCATGTTTATAATGATCATGTAGGTACCGATATGATATTCGAAAAATTTAAAGCTCTATGTGGTATTTGTTGGCAAAAACCATATAATTTTTTATCAATTTTTAAAGATAATAAGATAGATGAAGGACGATATCGTTGTTGTTTTGATAAATACATATATTTGTGAGAAGTAAAAATGTGTTAGTCCTACTTTCAAGTTCTAGGATAAAAGACACAAAATAATGACAAGAAATATGGATGCTAGTGAAAAAGAGATCAAAAGAAAACTAATAGAAAAACGAAAGATCGTTAAACAGAAACTTAATATATTGAAACAGGGTGAATTGGCACAAGAAGATATTTTTTCACCAATAAGAAAACATTTAAAAACTATTGAAAACAAACTAATCACCCACTGGAGAAAATACATCAAAATTGTTAAAAAATGATGCAACACCCCAAGAAGAAGAAGAAGAAGAAGACAAAATGCAAAGTTATGATCCTGACAATGTTCGTTATAATGAAAAAAACGTTAATGTGAAAACACCGTTGCCATCGTATAGTAGAGGAGGACTTAAACGACGGTTAGAATTTCAATCAACATTCAATCAAATTGGAAACAACTTTGCAGAGAAATTTTGAGCGAACAAGAAATCAAGCCATTGATGAAATGGCTTTTTACGATTATCTAGATCAATATGATGCTTTACCCAGAAAGTATATTCATGATATGATTACAGACACAAATAAAGAGTTTGATCATAGGTATGGGGTGGTTTTTAATGAAGTAACTAATAAATTTTATATTGGAGATTCTCATAGATTCAGATGTTATAGTTCAAGGGAAACGATATAACGGCACACCTGGTTTTTATGAGTTATTGTTTAAAAAACAACCCAAAAATTTTACACTTCAAGATCAAAAAAAAACTATATTGATATAGTCTTAAAGCCTAACGCTAATAGAAGATATTATAAAGAAACAGAACAAATACAAGGTAGTAATTTAAATAAGTATAAAACAATCGTTGCACCATCAACAAGACTCATATCAGGTAGTGGCGTTAAGAAATACACACCGAAAAACATATTTATGCAATATTCCAAAAAGCCAATCGAATACGTGCATTGGGACGACCCGAACGAACTCGTTCAAAGATTGAAGCTCCTGTTAGCATCACAAAGTGCTGGAAATAATAACCATAATAACGAAATTACTTCAATCATTGAAGAACTTCAAGAAGCAAAAC
Organism: Kuschelorhynchus macadamiae; assembly: GCA_030620095.1. Classification (NCBI taxonomy): domain Eukaryota; kingdom Metazoa; phylum Arthropoda; class Insecta; order Coleoptera; family Curculionidae; genus Kuschelorhynchus; species Kuschelorhynchus macadamiae. Next base: position 106,993 of record JAUTXW010000873.1, on the reverse strand, counting down.
ATTATTAAGAAGAAAACGGTACACTTTTAGTTATGACACCCCAGCAGCGTAAAAATAAAGGCTTCAATAGTTGAACGTGTAATACGAACACTAAAAAGTATGATACGGAAACAAATAAATTTGAATGGAACTTTTAAATGGTATAACCTATTGCCGCACGTTGTATATACTTATAATAATAAAAAACATAGAACAATTGGTATGAAACCGTCTGAAGTAAGTGAAAAAAATGAAAAACATTTGCTTAATACACTTTACAGTCACATAAAATTGGCGTCGAAACCTAAATTTCAAGTTGGAGATCATGTAAGAATATCTAAAACTCGTGGTGTTTTTGATAAGAAATATATGGCGAATTAGTCTACTGAAATTTTTGCTGTAAAAAAGGTACAACTCACAAATCCTACTACCTACATATTAGAAGATTTCAACAAGCAGGAAATTAAAGGAGGCTTTTATGAGCAACAATTACAAAAAGTTAAATTTCCAGATGCCTATTTAGTTGAGAAAATTTTAAAACGTAAAAAAAATAAAGTACTTGTTCGCTGGTTAGGTTTTAGTGACAAACATAATAGTTGGATAGATAAAAATAATGTTTTGTAATACTCTAAGTATTAAATAAAAAACTTATGAAACTAAACGTTTTTTTGTTTTATTATAAGATATTATACATCTTTAAATACATTTTTATAATATTGGATACCGATAAGTTTTTTACAACTTACCGGTATCTCTAATTTTTTTATATTACTTTTATTTCCTATACAATAACTTATAATATTAGCACTCAGTTCAGACAATCTTGGTGGTGTCCATACAACATTACCCATATGATCTGGCGTCACACAAGCTTGCCTGTTGTTCATTATCTGAAATATAACATTTTAGGATTTAAAAAGTTAATAAAACGATTAAATATATATATATTTTTATTTTATTACCAGAACTTTACAAAAATACACTTAAAACCTACAATAATATACCATTAGAACTCAATGCTTTTTACCTACGAAACAATGATGATGTTAAAGTGAATGTAGTGTTATCATTATTTTCATAATTATAAATTCTTGTTCGGTAACCAAATAATTCTGATTTTAAATAAACTAAAAGCATAACACATTGACACAAATTACACGTTAGTAAAATATTATTCGTTGGTACATGGGTTTCTTTCCTAATATTTGAGTACACAGTATTACACATATTACAAAGGAAAAAAATCCTTATAATATGTCGTTATAAATTTAATTTTTACCATTATAACTAATAATATATTAAACTATGTTCTGCTGTTATGTGGTTAGTACCTTAAAACTGTGTATCAAATCTTTGGCTTTCTTCACCTTCTTCCTCCGATAGGGTTAGTATGTCTGGCCATTCTACCTCCTGACTTACTTTTGCTGCTGCTGTTGGTGGTGGTAAGGAACTGGAACTAGAACCCGCTGCTGCTGTTGAAAGAGACTTCAGCTCCTTCACACTGGAGGAAGAGGAGGAAATCTTCAGCTTTTTGGGTGGAGACCCTGAATTCTCAATCGCCGCTAAACCATCCTCTTCATCCTTTAGATTGAAATGGTATCATTTAAGGGCTTTTTCGAACATTCGCAGGTCCAAATCGTCCTCCATTTAAGTTCGAATGTAATGCAACGGACCAACCAAATTTTGTAAGTAGGGTTTCATGCCTCGGAGTGTAGGACAGCATAATGAAAATTTTCTCTCCTTTAACCTCAATTTTTTTAACTCCAAAGCTAGAAACAAAATTAAATCAGTACATAAAAATTCTTTCAAACTGAAATATTTTAAAAAACATTAAAAATTTACATACCTCACATTAAAAGAAGAAATGAAAATATGACTTACCTGAATAGTTCCCTCACCACCAAAGCCATTTTTATAGGAAAGTTTAATTTGTCTGTTGACTTAATTATTATTGTTGATGGAACGTTAGACATCTTTTCTTTTAACTTTAACTTCTTCAACTTGTAATAACTAATAATGATGAAGAAGTCTAATGATATTTATACACATTTAGAATGTGAAAAATGTATTTATTTCCAAGTCACGTTTAACGGCAACTAGTGCAAAATATTCAATATTTTAAATAATTTTATAGCGAAATAAATGCAAACCTATGTATAATATGCAACGTAATATTTTAAACAACATTCCCCTACAAGAAACATATGCAACCGCACAATCTATAAAAAATTCATTAGAAGGAGCCATGATGTCTGTAAAAAATAATAAAGGTTAGAGGTAAAATAAACCAAAATGTAGATTAAATTTCAAAAATGCTTTATCTCATAAAAATTACTTTTATCATCGCTGTTTGTTAAACAAGTTGATATCACTATTAGAGCGTTATGGTTAATAACAAATTTGTTATATATAATAAAACCATAAGAAAATATTATTATATTACTGAATATCCCTAATTTATTTGTTTTTTTTTAATAAATCACCAATTAGTGACTTTACTTATTTGGTTTTTAAGACGTTTGTCTTCATTCGTTCAAAAGTATTTCTTGTGCAAAAGCAAAAGTCTTTATAAAAGCTATTTTAATATTTCAAACTAAAAATGAGTTTTCCTAAAAAAATTAAAACTGAAGTCCCATCGACTTATCAAAATACCTCTCAAAATGACAACAACAATGGTCAGCAAGATCCTGTACTAGCCTCTTCGAGCCACAATAGAAAATATGATGTAAGTAGAAGCAACAATAGCATGAAATTTATTTCATGAATCTTTGAATATTTTGTTAGGGGCTAATTGCTTTTTTAATTTCAGATAAATTAGTACCTGTAGTAACATTAGAAGAATAGATTAAAACTTAAAAAAACATCCTAACTGTAAATTTAATTTTTTGAGTTGGAAATGTGACATACATATAAATAATTCATTACCTAGAGATATTTCGAAATATAGAATAACCGCTTTTTATTTTTAGTTTTCAGAGACAAAAAATTGCAACCATGAACACTTAGACACATTAGTAGGTGTAGTAATTAAAAAATTTGAAAAAGCTATTAGAATAATTAAAACGGTAAATCTAAGCAATGTAGAAATAGCTCAAACAATGTTATATGGCAGGATGTTGAATCTTGCTTTAATAAGAGAATTAGGACTGGTGTTATAACTAATATTAATATTAAGGACCCAAAAGAATTTTTTTCAAAGGCATTTAAAAGTTTTTCCATTAAAATTAAGAAGGAATTTAAACATTCTTTAATTTTTTAATTAAAGTCATTTTTGTCATTGGCATTTTTTCTGCAAACTTTGTAAAGCCACACACTGCTGAAACAGATATTAAAACATTTTCTACAAAAAATGAAATAATTGATAATACAACTAATTTAAAAAATTGGTATAATGAAAATATTAAAAATAAAATTTTAGCAAAATTAGAATGTTTTGAAGAAAGGGACAGGGGGTGGGCTTTATATGAATTATTCATTTAAAAATTAACATTAATAAGTATAACCCCAGTAGTGTAGGCTGGTCGACTTATGTAGATTTCCGAAATTTATTAAAAAAACTAAAGCAGTTATTAATATTAAAAATAATGATAAATATTGCTTCTTATGGTCAATAGTGTGTGCATTATATCCTGCTGCACCCCATAGAAATTCTAGTTTAACTAGTTCATATCCACATTTTAAACAGATAAAAAAACTACATTATGACGGTCTTAGTTTTCCAATTAGTTTAAAAGATGTTTCAAAATTCGAAACTATGAATTCACTTTCTATTAATATTTACACTTTTGAAAAGAAAGAAATTTTTCCTGTAAGTTTAAGTAAAACAAACTTCGAAACAACAATTCATTTACTTATTATTCCCTGCTTTAATGGTGATGATTGTAATAACTCCGACAGTGATGAATTTAATTTAAATCAAAATATGAACATTTTAAATACTAGATTTTTTCATTTTGCATACATAAAAAATTTATCTAGATTAGTTAATTCTCAAATTGGTAACATAGATAACAAATCCTGGATATGTGAACGTTGTTTAAATCACTTTGTGTCTGAACAAAATTTATTAAAACATTCTATAGACTGTAAAAAATTAAATACAACCAAAATAACAATGCCTAAAGAACATGAACAAATTTTAAAATTTAAAAATTTTAAGAACAAAGAATAGGTTCCTTTCACAATTTATGCTGATCTTGAATGTATTCTTACTAAATGTGAAAGTGATGTAAATATTACGCAATTAAGAACAAAAAAAATTCAGAAACATGTTCCATGCAGCATAGCTTATTATCTAAAATGTTCATATAATAGTCAATTATCGAGATTTAATTGTTATACTGGTCCCGATTGTATTACTTGGTTTATAAATCAACTTAAAAAATTAGTTGATGAAATTTCAGAGATATTTGCAAATCCTTTGCCCATGAAAAAACTAACTATTGAAGAATTAGAGTATTTTCAGAACGCACCAAATTGTCATGTGTGTGAAAAACCATTTTTAAAAGGAGAAAAGCATGTTAAAGTCCACAATCACTTGACATCTATTTTCAGAGGTCCCAGTCACCAGCACTGTAACGTTATGTATACTGATAATCATCATATACCTTTTGTTTTCCATAATTTATCCGGATACGATAGTCATTTTTTTATTAAAGCCCTTAGCACCGATATAAAGGGAAAAATTACTTTACTACCTGTAAACAAAGAACGATACATTTCTTTCACCAAATACATAGAAAACACAAATGTTTCTTTTAGATTTATCGATTCGTTTCGTTTTATGTCATCAAGTATTGGAAAATGAGCTTCCTATTTAACAGACGACTGTAAAAAAATAACTAGAACTTTTTATTCAAACGATAATGAATTCAATTTGTTAACTCGAAAAGGTGTATTTCCGTACGAATATTTAAATAACTGGGACAAATTAAAAGAGGATCATTTACCTGCAATAGAAAAATTTTATAGTTCTTTAAATAATCAAAATATAACAGATGATGACTATCAACATGCTTGTATTGTTTGGGAAACTTTCAAAATTAAAAATTTAAAAGAATATACTGAACTTTACTTAAAAACAGATGTACTTTTATTGGCAGATATCTTTGAAAATTTTCGTGCTACTTGTATGACAACTTACAATCTTGACTGTTTACATTATGTTACTACTCCTTCATTAGCACTTGATGCCTTTTTAAAAATGACAAAAACCGAACTGGAATTAATTAGACTCTAACATGTTTATGTTTATAGAGAGGGGTATACGAGGAGGAATTTCTCAATGTTCGAACAGGTATGCTAAAGCAAATAATACATTTATGGGGAAACAATATAATAGTAATGAAGCAACTTCATATATTATGTATTATGATGTCAATAATCTATATGGTGCTGCAATGAGTGTACCTTTACCTCAAGCAGAATTTCAATGGGTAAACGATTTTTATCAGGAAAACATTGATATTTTAAATATTCCTGATGATGGTGATTGGGGATATATATTTGAATTAGATCTTTTTTACCCCAGAGAACTATATGAATTATACAAAGATTTACCTATCTGTCCTGAACATTGTATTCCACCTATTTCCAAATCTAAAGTTCCAAAATTACTTACAACGTTATACAATAAAAAGAACTATATTATTTATTACAGAAATCTAAAACAAGTCCTTCAACTAGGTTTAAAAAGTATTAAAATTCATAGAGTTCTTAAATTTAAACAATCGCCTACTATAAAAAATTTATTGACTTAAATACGGAACTAAGAAAACAAAGTAAAAACGATCATGATAAAAACTTCTATAAATTAATCATTAACGCTAATTTCGGAAAAGCTATGGAAAACGTGAGGAAATATAAAGATGTAAAATTAATTACACAATGGTCAGGTAGATATGGAGCAAACTATTATATTTCAAAATTTTCACAGTTTAACAATTTTTGATAATATGGTTTTAATTGAAATGTCCAAATTAAATGTAACTTTCAATAAACCAATCTATTCAGGTTTTTCAATTTTAGATATTTCGAAAACAATAGTGTATGATTTCCATTATAACTATATTAAAAAAAAGTTTGGCGACTGCAAAATTACTATATACAGACACCGATTCATTGATTTATCATTTTTCTGTTGACAACATATATAATCATATTAAAGAAGATATAGATAAATTTGATACTTCAGAATATCATGAAAACAATGTTTTTGGTATACCTCTAAAAAATAAAAAAGTAATTGGTTTAATGAAAGATGAAAACCATGGACAGATCATGACTGAATTTATTGGCTTACGCTCTAAGATGTATTCTTATAAAGTTAGTACTGATTCCAACACAAATGTAAATGAAAAAGAACATAAAAAGGCAAAAGGAATAAAATCAAGTTCTTTGAAAACAATAACATTTGAAGATTATTATCAATGTCTTTTTAATCACCAAATTACTGAGTGTTCTCAAAAATTAATTAAATCTTTTAAGCACGATGTTTACACTATTGATCAGAGAAAAGTAGCACTAAATCCATTAGACGATAAACGAATTCTAAATTATTTATATACTGACACCAACCCCTGGGGATATACTAAAATATAATTGTTTTTTGCATTTCAGAGTCATCGACCATATTTAAGAGGTACATTGAGTTGTAATACTTGTTCAAAATATTTTTGTTTTTGTAGTAAGTCGATTGCTAGACATAATTTTATTGATGTATTGTATGCACCATTATCAAGCACTGCAACTAATTTATATTGTAAAGAAAAAATGCCTGAAAGCTAGAATGTGTTTATGGGTAATATATGTTAATTACTAATAGTGAATTGTAATTAATAATAAATATGTTGAAAATATTTTTATTATAACTGTAAAGAAATAAAATGTTTTATTCAGGAATATTTCAACAAAAATGTTTTGTAATTTTTTAATAAATATGTTTAATAAATACTACTTGTTATATTGCTGTTGTATTGTTTTTTTTTCACCTATCTACCTAGAAATAAAATTTGATAAATCAATTTATTTAGGCTTTTCTATTTTAAACTTGATGAGTTGAACTTTGTTTTGATAAGGCTCTCCAATGAAATAGTAATTTAGAAAAAAGTGGTGGAATTTTATTTATAAAAGTAGATTAAACTAGGTAGCAGTAGTGTCTCGTAACTTCGATTATAGCAGGAGAAAATTTAGTTTTGTGTCTTGATATCCAAGGATTTAATTGTGTTTCTGGCTTTATTCCAAAAGAACTAGATGTGTATCATGGAACACGTTGTTCAAATTTTCTTTTCAAACCACCATATAATAAAAGCATGTTAAAAGATCAGGATTTAAAAACGATATCTTATCTTGAAAACTCATATCATGGTCTAATATGGGAGTCTGGTGTAATAGACTTGAATGAAATAGCAAATGTCTTAGAACATGTTATGAACAGATATGATGCCCCAAAAGTATACGTTAAAGGAGATGAAAAGGCAAATTTTTTTAAAAAATTTATAAGTGCAGAAAGAATTTTTAAAATACCGTTGGAGAGTGAACCAAAGCTAAGCAAGTTTAAGAAAGTTCCTGAATGTCACTTCTACAAGGATCCATATGGTGCTACTTGGCATTGTGCACTGTCAAACGCTAAGTTATTATATAATTATAAATACTGTTTTTTGTTTAAAGATAAATAAATAAAACAATGTACATGAAAATGATGTATTTTATTAATAAGAGCTAAGTAAATCTATTCGTAGCGTGTGTAAAGCACACAAGGCATTTTTGATTTAAAAGAAAATACGTTAATTCATCCTTTAAAAAGATTTTAAAGTTTAAAGAAAAAAAACCTGCAATTATATTTACAACAAATCTCCTCTGGAAGATCGGTTAACATAACCTCACAAAACATAATAAAAATGCGTCATCAAGGAATAACGGGTCCCCAGACATTTATAGCAGCCCATAAAGTAACATACATTTGGGGCCCCTCAATACACAACTAACCACCTTTCCTTGTTAAGGAAGGGGCCCCATTATATCATACTCAACCGAAAAAATGGTGACCCAAAGTGCCCCCTCTCGAAATCAATATATTTGGGGCTCACAAGGTAACATTCAATGAGGTTACCTATCTTTCTTTGTTGATGAATGGGGTCCCATTACGTCAACTTTGTCCAGCGGAGCCCCCAGAACAAAATATTGGACTCCAAAGTTCAGCGGAGCCCCCACAACAAAATATTAGGCCCCAAAGTATCTCCTCTGGAAGATCGGTTAACATAACCTCACAAAACGCCTACAAACCCGTCAGATATACTACTATTAGGCATTCCTATAAAAGCTTAATTCAATAGAAGTACATTTAGAGCACAGCCTTTAATGCTTTTCCTCACACTTACCTACTACAAAATGCGCCAAATCAGGAAATAATTCACTGACTTTGAATTGATAATTCATTTATGAATAAAATGTACAGGTTTCGCAATAACTGCTTAGGATACTCCATGTTTTCATAATTTTCTTGAATGTTTTTGGCATCTGTCGATTACTTACTGTGTATATGTATATACATTATGGTATAACACTCAAGTAACAAGAATCGAAAATTATTTTGTATCCCATCCAAATTTAATTCAACGGCAATTTAAAATTAAATACCTATTATCACGAATAGTAGTAGTAGTAGGTTGGTTTTCTACGAATCAAAAGCGGAAAATCTGAATATAATGCCCGAGCTACACCTGAGCCGAGATAGCGATCTTCAAGCTTGCGAATGTTATTTCCGAAATCAAGAAACTTTTTTTGATAACTGTAAGATTTCGTTAAAAATCCATATTTGAGTCCACTACTAAGTTTTGGCATACTCTACCATATCATGAGTTAAGAAAACCATTGTTTCTTGAGTTAAGAGAAACGCAATCAGTTGTCCTGTCTGGAGAATTCTTTTTTGATCGAGTACTGATTGAATACTGTTTATTCCGGAGACTGCGTCTGTTCCTGTAATTTTATAATGTTCCTGTTTGCTTGCATTTCTTGAAGCCCTACTCTTCTTGGAAGGATTTACTCAGGACAGATAGTATTTTTTATATTATTCATTTTCATCGCTTAACTTAGCGTTATTTTAATAGGATGCATTGTTTTATTTGATTCATAGTTTAATTAAACTATTAAGCTATTTAACAGTTAAATTAATTGTGATCTTTCACACATTTATTAATAATGAATGCTATTGGAACTTGTGAACTATAGTCGACTATGGAGGTCTTATAATTTTTTTGCATAGTGGAAGGTATTTTTATGTTGATTCCCACTTTCTATTTAAATCTAGCTACTGTACATTTATATTATATGTGACATAACAAGAAAAAATGTGTTCTATATTTTAATTTAACCTGCCTACACGCACCCATTTTTGTTTAAGATTTTTTTGTATGAACTGGCACAGAATAACCAACCACGAAAATTCTCTAATTTTTGACTAATGGTATTATACTATTCAATAAGTTACCAGCAGAGTTGAAACTATTAAATTTTAAATTATTTGAAAAGCACATAAGGTTATTTCTACAGAGTTTATTATTTAATAAATTATTTTTTGGGCAAATAAAACAAACTAAGCTCAAGTAACTATAGTTACTTCAGCTAAATACAATATAACTGATTATTATTGTAAATATTCGTTTTGTTCCCTTATATCATTTACAAAATTTGCTACCTACTTTTTAATACGTATGTATTGTAATAGTTCTATATATTAGCAATCGTTACTATGAATATAATGTAACTAGCTTGATTTTTTATGTTTTGTATATCCCAATATAATACTATTTTATATATCTACTGACGTACCAAGCAGTAATTCTTAACATCAATTGTGTATGTTCGAAACTACGTAATTTCGAAATAACAAAAACAAGCATAATAATAACGGCTTCTGACTTCATACACTTTGAATTTGAACTGAAATATTTCAAATTAATACACAAAGTTTAAATTCAATTTGCGACAATAAAATATTATTGAATATTGTGGAAATTGGAATTGTCTGATATATATTGTTTGATTGCGGATGAGTGTGTCTAGGTGGCGAGTATATGCTTTCAGGATCAGCTGAATATTCTGGATCTGATGGGTCCGTGACATGGCCACTCTCACTTGAATGGTCTTGAAGTGTCATTGTTGATATTTTGTGTATGGGTTGAACTTCTGGACAACTAGTGCAGATTTTGCAGGGTTAGAAATATTTGTGCTCGTACGTATATTGACCTTCGTGTTTCATGTTAGAACTTGTCTATATGGGCTGTTTATAATGTTTGTATGTTATGCGTTTTGGGTCTCCTCCCTGATTTAATTTTCTTGACAGGATTTGTGAGATTTATCTTCTATTGATGATTGAGTTGGCTGTGTATTGATGGATATGTTGGTAGCTGTGTTGCTTGGAATTTTAGTTTTTTGAATGATTGGATTTCGTTGGGCTCTCTGTGTGTGATGGTTGAGCATTCGGACAGTGAGTTTTCTCTACATATTTGATCGTTTGGCTCATGACTGGTGAAATGTGGGTGCTGTGCTCACCTAGGATATTATAGGAGATATGTTTTTGGATGTCTTTGTGTGTTCATTTAATGTTTTTGACAAGTCAAGGGATGTTGCTCATACTTAGTGTTGTGTGTTTGTTTCGGAACCCTCGAAATGTGCTTAGCAGTCATAAGTCGGTAACAAATGAAGTTTCATCCTCACATACCCCACAAGACGGGGCACAGACAGGAGTGATATTTTTTTCAGATTTCAGATGTCGGACTGGTGGTCGCAAATGCTTCGCTTTGGTCTTGTCCGGATGGTCTAGAAGCGATCATTTTTTTATATTTGTTTATTTACTTTTTTGTTTTATTTTATTTCTTTTTAATTTTATTTATTTTCATTTTCTTTGCCCGATTTTATCTTACTTTTTATTTTTTTGGATAAAAAAGGTGGCAGAGAAGTTATTTTCCTTGCCCGAGGAGGCAGCACCCTAGATACATATTCAAGGACTGGTAAAATCTTTACTGACGTTTTAAGCCCTGTGTATATGGTCGATATTCCTTTTCCTTCCTTTTTTCTTTCTTTTCTTTACTTTCTTTCTTCTTCCCTATTTTATCCATGCCGAACAATGTTATATGAAAAAATGATGATGGATGTTCCTCAAGTAAAATATTCCGGAGTCAAAATGCCCGTTCAGTTCGAAATGTTATTTCTTTTTCACTAATATCTGGAACTTAAATAAAAACCTCAACTCTGTTCACAACTATCTCCAGTCCTGCAAGCCTCATATTCTCTTCCTAACCGAAACCAGAATAAGCTGGACTAATGCAACCAATCATTTTTTCTTTCAAATCTCAAAGATAGTTATGGATTTTATTAAGTTTCTGCTGTAGCGTTTTAATAGAGTTCCAAAAAATACTTTAAATCACGGATTGAAACTGAAATTGAAATATCTTGAATCCAAACTTCCGTAAGCTCTGCACTTTAAAAGTTTCTTAAGGAAAATATGTATTAATAGCGATAATGTGGTCGCAAAGAAGCAACGTTCACATTTTTTTAGTCAAGTCTATACACTTGCGTTGCCTTAATGCTTCGCTAAGTTTTATCTGTGATATATTATTTTTTGAAGACCACAAAGTAATTTATGCCCTCTGCCACTTCTTTGTTTTCTTCAAGTTAAGTTGTAAAAAAAATCAAAATTTGTTTCTAGGCTTTTCACCTTGCCCAGTGGCTCCTATGGAAATCGCCACCTACTCACCCGCCCCTGACGGTAAGCTACGTTGCTGGCGCGCCGACCACCCTATAGTGACATATATTATTTAGTGACCCAGCCGTTTTCCCTCTATTATTATATTACACCTATATAGTGTACCCCCCAGTAAATATATGACCAACTCTTGGCAGAGGCAGGAAACATTTCTCCTAAGGTGTCCCTTGAAAATATACTGGGCTCCAAAGGCGTACCAATTGATATACCTATTCGGCTCTAACTCTACGAACTTTTATATTTTAATTAAAATTTGATATTTTATGTAGGGCATAAAAACTCATTAACTGATACTACAGTCAATCGTTTACATCATCAGGGAAGTCAAAAATGATCTTATAACCACATTTGTTAGCATGTGTAATTTTACAGAACTCAAAATAAGATTTTTAAATACTTTGATAAGACCTCTAAAAAAAGGTACTCTACATATGTTTCGAAAAAAAATTTGAGAAATATTGAATTCTTTATTGTACATGGTTTTGGTACTTGAAATAATATTCTTAGATGAATTTTCATTGGAAGAATGAGTCATCCTGGTGTTTATTGGTTTACTGGCTAAATTTTGTTGTTGCAAAAATTGTAAATACGAGGCACCACTTAAACTATGATCCAAAACTAAAGCACCAATGAAGTAATTCCCAATGATCCATGCCCACATGTAAATCATAACAGTGTATAACACCGTCTTTTGTTAACCGGCTTTGTCCGTAAATAAGAGAATTCTAGTAAAATCTGAATTTTCGAAAAAATCATTTTCAGTAATTTACTCTCGCAGTATAATCTTCTGGACAAGACTGCGTTGCGCTTTTGAACATCAAAATTATGAAACAACTGATATTTTAAAGTTTTATTTGCAATAAAATATTTTATTCTAACCTGTTGGGAGCCTTTCATCACCACGACGTAGTAAAAATTAACAAACTCGGTTTGCACAATATGGTTTAAGGCACTCTTTTTATTTAACTCATTATTTGCTTCTCTTAATCAACTTTAATATATTATTAATAATTCTGTAAATTTCAATTGGGAAATCTCTCGGCATACATTTTTCCTGCGTCGTGGGAATTGCATTATCCATAAATTAAATTTATGCGAGGGTGTTCAGAGTAGTAGAAATAAGTCTCCATTGCAGCTTTTCCAATTCTTGTCATACTTAATTGTTATTCAGATAAAAGTAATAAGACCTGGTTACTTTTCTCATAAATGATTTTTTTTTCGAAACAAGTACCTTTAGATACTTTACAAAATTTTAAACTTTTATTAAAAAGATATTGTTCATATATTTTTACTTCACTTAATTTATTATTAGTCTTTTCAGCTATATAGGGAAATCTCTCAGCATACATTCTTCTTGCCTCGTGGGAATTCCATTGCCCTTGTCAATAAATTAGATGCTTTTTAGTATTACTCTTATTTGTTTAGTAATTAAAATTCTAAATAGTACAATAAAGAATTCGAGCTTTCTTAAAAATTAGAATTTTTTTGAACTTTTTTAACAGGAATTATTAAAGTACTAAAAAATCAGTTTTCACCTCTATAAAATGAACCCTGTCAAAATATTGGCAACTTGTATGGTGGCAGGACCGTCCCTGACTCTAGTATATTATAGTAAAACTAGTTTTGTAACGATTAAATAATTTAAAAAATAACAATAACAAATATATTCCTTTAAATAAATAACTCAAAAAAAATATATCATAGTTACAGCGTATATAATCTGATTAAACATCAGTTCTCCTAAGACAATGACAATGACCAAGAAAATCAATCTATTTGTCGATATTTTGTTGATAAGTATTATACAATTTCATACAGTTGCACAGAGGTTAATTTTGGAAGCAGTTTGTTCTTGTGATTGGTATTAAAGGTGCATTAACACTATTACAAACATAGTAATTCAGAACATTACGTCCTTGCATTAGTTATTTTAAGTAAAAATATGTCAGAGATTTGCCTTCTATTTAAAATTCAATATTTTAGGTACGTAGATATTTTAAAAATAGTAGTCTCTCAGTCTACACAGTCCATATAATACTAGCGTTGTATACATAAAAATTTCTTCTCCAAGGTTATACCGCTATTCGAAGAAGTCTAATAAGACAGAAATAAGTATCTAGTGGTTACCATACTTCATCTTTCTTTTTCCGGAATGCTCACGATTTATTTCCCTTTTTTATTTTGAATAATAAAATATTTCGGATACCTCAACTGTGATTTGCTGTAGATTAGATATATACAATAACGCGCCCAGAAAAAAAATTCGGGAGATGGTTTAAAATTTTGTAGTGTTAAATGAAAATCTATAATTCGTATCTTAGCTTTTTTACAGTATGTCTGATATTATAAATATTAGGTTTTACCGGAAAATAAAAAAAAAATTGGAAATACCGAAATATTTTATCTCCGGGGGAAATTTTTTCTATTTTTTTTAAATGTACAATCCGTTTTTATGAGTTTTAGAAAATAAAGTTTAAGATATTTATTAACTTTACTATGATTAGGCTGTTTTTTTTTTGTTAAGTTCACCATACTTAGTTGATATATAATGTATTCGATTCCGAGAAAATCAGCAGAATAGGATTGCAGAGTACAGGCTACATACAACTTTTCTGCTACTCTGCTATACGCTGGTATTCGTATTTGGTAAATCGATTATGTCACCTCTGGAGATTTAGGAGCGGAACCCCCTTGACGCCGGCAACACCCCAGGCGATGTCGGTCTCTACTTTCTAAGAGTAGCATGTCCGGGGTTTGAACCTTGTAGCTTCTCGGACATAAGGTCGCCGTCCATCCTGGTATACTTTTGTCTAATCATTGCTTCCTTAAACTAGACACTAGTTTTACTTAAACGGGTATAATTCTGATTGGCCAAGTTCAGGTTTTGTCATTATATTTTGAATTACAATCTCCATCCTTCTGTCCCGCTCTGTAAGTTTCGCGGCTAATGAATTGTGTCCTGTGATACTTAGAAAGGCTTTCTAGGACTGGATTGATCCTCTCCGACAAATACAATTAACACGCCTGCCTCATGGCTTAGCTCACGGGACACGTACGGCTTTCTTGTGAGCTGATCGTGAATTGCCCTGCCTTAAGCCGCTCATGGCAACCGAATCGCGTCAAACGTAGTTGTATCAGAGTGCCTATCTTTTAGGGCAGCTGTACTAATTTTCTAGGATGTGGGGATCAACACAAAAGATATTTCAATTATCCAAACACTCTTCTAATCCCAGAAATGGCTTCGATTAAACCAAAGGTGTCTTTGACAGAAAAATAAAAATTGACCCTTTACCTCGAATAATTAAATGCGCCTTACCATCACAGGACTTCGTTTATAGACCATTTCCACACATGGAGATCGTCCTCAAAGAGGTGTCCACGATCTACTGTACCCAAGGACTTCACTGCTGGCCAGGTGTGCTCCCAACTGAGCTCTAAGACTGACTGACGACGACTAGTAAAGATCCGCGAATCGGGTTGTTCCCTGCAATAGCATGAAGGTGGATATATTTGCTCTCTGGAGGGTAACCTAGGTACGCTTATTGGCCCCGACTATCGTTTTGCTTTTGAGACTCTGAGCATCGCTACTACTATCGAGGTACTGTTGGATGAGCAGCTCTCTAGCCTCCGTCTGGCCTTCAAAAGCTGTCATATCCTTCTCCTATTTAATTCTCCTATATTTGATTAGTTAAGGGCTTCAGTTGCGAAATTACTGTCATAACACTAGTCATGTCTCATTCCTAACACTGGAACCTGTGGTGGAAGATAGATCAAAATACAAGAGTTCTAACCACACTACACCACAACTTGTTACGTTCTGGACGCGCGTTTCGCTAACCAAGTTAGCATCATCAGCAGATGATATACACTAAAGTAACTTATCCTAACCGAGACTATTAATAGGTAAATGTGGTCACACTTGGTTGCACCCGACTGCACCGTTGTCAAGTAAACAATAGAGGGGACTATAGGGAATAGGCCCTCTGTCTTTATTTAGTGCTTTCTTACCACATTTAACTATTTCTATACTCTCAAATGCATCCAATAATCTATTATTAGATACATTTTTAATCAACTTAAGATTATTTATTCCTATTCGGTGATTGTTTTCCAAAGCATGTTGGGCAACGCTTGACTTTTCTGTTCTTCCATATCTTAAATGTGCCATGTGTTCTTTAAAACGAATGTTTATGGAGCGTTTAGTTTGCCCAACATATTTTAGATCGCAGTCATTACAGCTAATTTCATAGATGCCACTCCTCTCCCTCAAGTTGACTTTGTCTTTGGGGTTTCCGAGGAGATTTTTCAAACTATTCTCCGTTTTGTAGGCTACTCTAAAACCTACGTTTTTAAATACTTTTTCTAGACCTCTCGTATATCTGGGATCATATGGGATTACTATGAATTTATTGGAAGCCTCAGGTATTTGAAGAGTAGTGGCATCTGTTAACATTTTCTTATGCTTATGTCTATTTACTAGTTTATATACAAAATTATCATTATATCCATTACCTTTAGCTATATTTTTAATCCGATTCATTTCATTGTTAAAACGTTCTTTACTTAGTAGAAAATTGACTAACCTGTGAGTTAAGAAATGGAATGCTGCCATTTTGTGTTGACGGCAATGAAATGAGTCGGATGTTATATATCTATCAGTATTAGTTAATTTCCTATAAATATCAAATTCTAATTTATCGTTATTTCTAATAACTAACGTGTCGAGAAAAGGTAATTGCCCATTGTTCTCCTTTTCGTACGTAAAATTAATGGAAGGATATTTATTGTTTAATGTTTCTAAGAAAGTGTCCAAATTTTCTGTTTTAGTATCAAAAATAGCAAATATATCGTCTACGTATCTATACCACACCCTTGGGAAATACTTGAGTTCTTTTTTGAATTGGGTTTCTAATCTGCCCATAAACAAATTTGCAAGGAACGGAGATAAGCAATTGCCCATCGCAGTTCCCTCTAGTTGTTTATATTATTTATTGTTGTACTGAAAAAAATTTTGATTCATACATAATTTTGTGAGAAGTAAATACTCATCAATAATTTCTTTCTTCAAATTATTGATTTCAAGTAGTTCCTTTAGGTACTCTAAAGCTAGTGGTATGGGTACACTAGGAAACAATGAGCTTACATCAAAAGATATTAAAATTTCACCTTCTTTTAAGTGAACATTCTTAATTTTATCTAAGAATTCTAACGAGTTAGTAACCTCAAAGTTATCATACGAGATATTTAATTTGCCGAATTCTTCTACTAACCATTTTGAAATATTGTACGTTGGTGATCCAACAGCTGAAACAATAGGTGTCATGGACTTCCCAGGTTTATGAATTTTGGGAAGGCAATACAGTTTAGATAACTGTGGGTTACTATGTGTTAGTTTGAATTTTAGTTTATCGGACACAAGGTTTTTACACTGTTTTAAAGTACTTTTTACTTCTGTTATCATTTTTGATAACGGGTTTTTCTCAATTAAATCATAAGGACCAGTTTGAATCAAATTGTCTACTCTTTCAAAATAATCTGTTTTGTCTAGTATAACAACCTTGTTTCCTTTGTCAGCTTTTAAATAAAAACATTCCTTTTTCTTCAGTCCCTGGATAACTTCAGTATTTTTACGAGAAACATATTTTGACTTGTTGTTAACAACCAAAAACAAATAGTTTACCAACTATTATAGGGAATATCGAAAGTTCCATTCAATACGTGCCAGAGTCAACTAAGGGATTCATTAGAGAGGCTTGCAGAAATCAAATCTCAAAAAACGTTGTTCAAATCAATAATTTGAAGAAAGAAATTATTGATGAGTATTTACTTCTCACAAAATTATGTACGAATCAAAATTTTTTTCAGTACAACAATAAATATTATAAACAACTAGAGGGAACTGCGATGGGCAATTGCTTATCTCCGTTCCTTCTAGAAAAAGAATTTAAAAACGTAGGTTTTAGAGTAGCCTACAAAACGGAGAATAGTTTGAAAAATCTCCTTGGAAACCCCAAAGACAAAGTCGACTTGAGGGAGAGGAGTGGCATCTATGAAATTAGCTGTAATGACTGCGATCTAAAATATGTTGGGCAAACTAAACGCTCCATAAACATTCGTTTTAAAGAACACATGGCACATTTAAGATACGGAAGAACAGAAAAGTCAAGCGTTGCCCAACATGCTTTGGAAAACAATCACCGAATAGGAATAAATAATCTTAAGTTGATTAAAAATGTATCTAATAATAGATTATTGGATGCATTTGAGAGTATAGAAATAGTTAAATGTGGTAAGAAAGCACTAAATAAAGACAGAGGGCCTAGTCCCTATAGTCCCCTCTATTGTTTACTTGACAACGGTGCAGTCGGGTGCAACCAAGTGTGACCACATTTACCTATAAATAGTCTCGGTTAGGATAAGTTACTTTAGTTTATATCATCTGCTGATGATGCTAACTTGGTTAGCGAAACGCGCGTCCAGAACGTAACAAGTTGTGGTGTAGTGTGGTTAGAACTCTTGTATTTTGAGTCATGTCTCATCTTGAACCCGAACCGGGCAAAATCTCTTCGATCAGACCTGGAATGTTTTCTACTGGATGTGTCCTATTATTTAGAACGTAGTCGCCGAGATGCCTACCCCTCCTAGAGCTTCTGTCAAATTTATAGACGTGGTTAAAAATGCGAAAGCCCGCTTGAATGGGTCTAACAGGCTTCCCACTACAGTTACTCAGGTTTTCAAAGCCCAAAATGTACTGTAAAGTGCTTCTAGTGATAAATACTATCCTTAAACCGGGTTGCGGAAAACGCCCGTGGCCTCCGTGATCACGTGGATCAACGTAGTCGTCTACTTAGACTTTAAGTGAGTTCAACGTTATTTCTTTACGGAGATGTTAGTTTCCTGCTGGAATTTGGGGACGCGCACTCGTCTATGGTCTTTCCTAGGCTACACCTGTGAACTCTATAGTTGATCGGACCACTCCTAGGGTGCGTGAGATCGGGAAATACTGAATGCCGCTACTCCTGGATTCCAGAATCTCCTGTTGCTATCGACATGCTTGAATCGGGCGCGCACCGAGTTTAATTTCTTCCTAGACCAACCTAGTATCTCTGTAACCTCAGAGTACGACTGAGGTCTACAGGGATGCACCGTTATTTAATGGTAAAATTACTCTTTGGTTGTTGCTTAAGGGAGCCGAGGTTCAGGCGTTTGGGCGACAAACCATTAATTTTCACCACTAAGGGAAGCTTGAACCTAAGCGGGGACAGTTAATAAAATTTCAGAGAAAGAGATTGTGCTTTCAAAAAAACTGTATCCGATTTAATTCCTAAACTCACAGTATTTACATATTAAATTAAGAAAATATATTTGTTTTTTTTTATTTCTTTTTGTATAAGGTAAATATGTTTTTTTTTATATACAGTGTAGCTCCTTAATACCCGTCCACTTATTTTTTGAACTAGTCAAGATAAAAATTTTAAATTTCGTCCGTCGATTTTTGTGTATATTTGGTGAAGAAAATGACGACCTTTTGAAGAAGGAAATTAAATGGGATGGAGGTTCGAGTAGTACATCTTTTAAACGGTCTTTTGAAACTTAATTCATCCTCAAATTTTTCCAATGTCACAATTACAAAACATGACAGTGATATAAATAAAACATAATTAACGAACTAAGAATTTTAATTGCCATGGAAACTAGATCTGCTCTAGCTGTTAAACCTTTTTAGTGAATACGGGGGTTAGTGAGTACGGGGGGTTGACAAAACTAAATGGCGGTCTATCAAAATGTTTAAAAATCCCATAAAACTCCATTTTATGGAATAAATCTTTCCTTTCATGGAGAAAAATAGTAAAGGGGATCATTTGCTTTTTAAGAATATGTAAATCATGTTACGAAAAGGAAAATCTAACAATAATTAAATAAAAACAAAATAAAAAATCTTATTAGTATTTATTTATTAACACTACTCAAAGGGCAATAGCCGCTATTTTTGGACAGGATACACTGCAAGTTATACACAAAATAATGGCTAACAGTATCAATTATCAAATGCCTAACACATATATTTTATAAATATTTAAAAGAAATGGATTTAATTTTTTTATTTCATTTTAAATCATGGTATGGTAAGTAAATCAATGTGTGAATGTAAGTACACATGTATGTTAGATACGGATTTAAAAATGTTTAAAGCTATTAGGCGCGGACATGGAAAATGTATATTCGTCCCAATCTAAATAGCTGGTAGATATATAAATGAAACATATGTATTGTCATAAATGCCTATTTCCGCATGAGCAAGAAAACTATTTAAGAGAACTGTGACAGTACGCTTGTTAAACAACATAAAAATGTAGAAAGAATGGTTTAAATATATGCAAAATAATTACTTATCAATAAAAAAAGAAGAAAAAGTGAATTGACCTTTAGCGTTTGCCCGCGAGTTTTATATAGCATTTTATACATGCATATAGTTACGTGGTAATAAATGTATAAACATTATATAAATATTAATATGTGCCACTTTTCTTTATAAAGAGAAAGTTTTATTACGATATAAGTTCTGTTAAAAGAGCTTTACCTATTTGTACCAAACTACCCAGAACTTACCTTATAATAAAACTCGTTTTATTACAAAATATTTATACAATTTTGCAACATTCCCAAATAAACAAAGGTATATATAAATTCTGTTATCTGTACGTGGGGCATTTTTTACGGGAATTGTTCCGGGTAAAGTACCGATATAAAAAAAAATTCATATTCACTTTGTACATATTTTCTTCGTTATCATGTTTGGCTTAACGTCAAGCCGAAAGATATCATTTTCTGAAATAGTTATTTTGCGCATATGCAAATAACAATTTATGGTGGTACATCTGAATTATTAGCATGTCTAACAATCATTCAAATTGAGACAAGTATATATTTTTCACCTGTACAATTTTTTATGTCCAGATATAACATGCATCCACCCAAACGTATATACAAACATTTAATCACTTAGCATACCTGCTTCAATACTCTCTTTTTTAAATCTTGTTACTTCGCTCGTAAAAGGGAAGTATTTTAATGGTGAAAAAATCACCCTCCGAGATTTTTTCAGATTTTTACGTTTCAGGGTCCCTAGATACCAGAAAACATGTTCTCTCAATTCCGTCGGTGTGTTTGTCTGTCGGTTCGCGGTATAGCTAAAAAATTACTTAACCAATTGACTTGGTCAAAAATTAAATGTCAATTTTGGTAAAAATCGAATAGAGCGAAACAAAATGTGAGTCTGCCTGTATGCCAGTTCGCGGCGTAGCTAAAAACTACTTACCGTTTGAATTCAAATTTTGGTCAAAAGTTATGTGGGGATGACCTGGTAATATTTTCGTATAAATCCAATATGCCAGCATACTGAATTGTTAAAAAAATTATTACTAAAAAACAAATTATCTAATGTATCTTAAATATTGCACAAAAATCAAGTGTTACATAGAAATCAACCTGCAATATTTTGGTATGAATCTAAGACAGCAAAACAAAATGGCGGCCTAATAAGTTATTTAAAAAAATAAGCCTGAAAAACTACTTACTAGATTAATTTCAAATTTTGGACAAGCATAAAGTGTGATATAGAGATAAGCTGGTAAAACTGTGATACGAATTCAAGACGGCGAAACAAAATGACGACCAAATAAAATGTCTAAAAAACAAGGTAAAAAACATGTTATTGAATTGACTTAACTTTCAGCAAAATTGAATATGATACAGATTAGGCCGCCATTTTTTTCTATATATAATTTGCAAACTTTTATCACTTTGTTCTTGTTTCACACCTGATTGTATGCAAAATTTCAATTCAATTAGATCAGTAGTTTGATCCTGATATGTTAAACACTTCATTAGCCCGCCATTTTGTTCCACTATAATAATTCCTCACCAAAATTAGTACAACCTCAATATAAAATAAATTTGAAAACAATCGATGAAGAAGTTTGTTTATGGTATTTTTTTACATTTTATTAGGACGCCATTTTGTTTCACCATCTTAGATTTGTGCCCAAATTTTACACGAGTCCATCCCCATGTCACACTTAATTTTTCTGTAAGATTTGAGGTAAATTGGATAAGTAGTTTTTTAGTAATACATTTTTTAATAATTTATTAGGCCGCCATATTGGATTTTTTACCAGAGTTAACGTGTCGTCCCCATATGACCCTTAATTTTCGATCAAAAGTTGAAATAAATCGGATAAGTAGTTTTTGAGCTATGCGACTTACGAGTGAAGTAAAAATCGAAGTATCGAAATACTTACAGTATCATCATGTCTTTCACCCTCACCATTTTGGCATCGATGACAAGCTTGTTTTATTAAAATTTGTCGGGAGGCATGTAATTCCTTTTCCAGCAATTCAATTTTTCGCTAAAAAAGAGA
The DNA here is from genome assembly GCA_030620095.1 of Kuschelorhynchus macadamiae. Lineage (NCBI taxonomy): Eukaryota > Metazoa > Arthropoda > Insecta > Coleoptera > Curculionidae > Kuschelorhynchus > Kuschelorhynchus macadamiae. The sequence continues at coordinate 84,829 of JAUTXW010000873.1, read as the reverse complement.
AATAATCATCATTAATTATTAAGTATAAGTTTGTAGTAATATTTTACCAAGATAAATTGTAAAATTGATCCATTTCTCTATAATTATACAGGGCCTGTTCAATTTTAGTTATCAAACGGGAAACGTTATTATTCACTTTAGTAAAAAATATTTCTCCATAAAAAGTTTTTCTTATTTAAAAAATAAGAACGTTTCAAAAATACTATGTGATTTAATAGTCGGGGACGAAACAAAAACAAATACAATACAATACAAAAAAAATAAAAAAATAATAAATTAAAGAGCTTGCATAAAGCTATTAAAAGCTTTTTGGTACTAAAGTAGGTTTTGATGAAATTAATAATGAATAATAAAAAATGGGGCTAGTGGAAAATTTCAACATATTGTCTCTAAAGAAGTTACGAATGTTTTTGGGAATGTATGTATCGTACGCCTAATCAAACCATATATTCCTTATTGATCATAATTAAAGCATGGTTCTTTCAGATAAATAAACATAAAAATACGACCATCATTATTAAACATGGTAATACGATGCGCAACTTAGGGAAAACGCGTCGATTGCAGTTCGCTAATTTCTCCAACCATAAGTCGCGATGGTGTTGAAGCTTGCGCAACCCCACCTGTTTAACGTTTCCCAACTCTCGTCGATTGCATATATAAAAGCGCTTAAATCTAGTCTGATCGCCGATTCGAATCCCCCACAACCGATCGGTCACCCAACAGCAGCACCGACGCACGTAAGACCACTATTTCAACGGATGGACTAGCCAGCGCAGTCTCCCATCACCGCAACCCACCCCCAGGGTACTAGTAGGTAGAAGGAAGGCAACAACAGGTGGTATATTGATATGTTATAAGTCTTCTCTTTCACACTACCTTCTTTCTATTCACACACGTCTCTTTCTCACCCATAAACACACAATTCCTGTCATGACATATACATACACACACGTACACAATTCCTTTCTTGGGATCCTTTGCAACTTTGATTTTTTAAATGAAAATGTATATTTTTTATAACGGATTCTTTTTCAACGGGAAAAAACTAATAAATTTTACTAAAAAAATTTTTTTTCCGAGTACAATTTCAAAAGATATTTATTAAAATTAAAAAAAAAATCTCAATAACTACGCGTTATAGAAAAAAATTTTTCAGATAAAAGTTGTTTGGTTTCAAAGGGAAACAAAATGGCTATATTTGTTAATGACCTTGACCTTGATATCAAGGTCATTTCCAGGGCAACTTTGATTTTTTGGATGAAAATGTATATTTTTTATTACGGATTATTTTTCATCGGGAAAAAGTAATAAATTTTACTAAAAAAGTTTTTTTCTCCGAGTACAATTTCAAAAGATATTTATTAAAATAAAAAAAAATATATTTATAAACTATTGAACTGAAAAATAGAAAATACACACATAAACACAGAATTTTTAAAAATTTGAATATTTTCTTAAAAGCTTGAAGGTTTATTTCAATCCTGATTCAAAGAAAATATATACATTCTTAATAGTTTTGAGTTTATGTAAGTTTAGATATCTTTTGCTTTCCAGTTCAGCATTATTTTTACGCAGCCTGTATAAGACATTTACGATTGGAAACCATACAATTATGTTGTTATCGGATTTATGAATGTGTACCAAATTTCAGTACAAGTAAAGTTAAACAAAAGTATTTAATTAAAAGTAGAATATTTAATTAATAAAGTTCTTTTGGACTTATAATTAAATGAGCTAAAGGTTTATTGCTTATTTATTTTCAAATTTTTGACTCCGTTAAAATTTAAAACAAGATTCCCAAATTAAAAATATAATAAAAGAAATATCTTATAAAAATAAACTAGACATTTGAGTACAAAAAACGTAATGTACTGTTATCGAAACACAGAGTAATAAAATTATTTTCTACAACCGCTCGCGAAATAACTAATTCCTAAATTGAACTGAAATCACAAAGCTTTCTTATTTTGTGCTTTTAGGGCGGAACCAGATTACTATCACGTCTCGTGTGCTTACGTGCTATCACATAAACTTACATCATCCTTAAAATACGCGAACTATCATTTTACTTGGTATGATGTGGCATGACACTTATGACAAGGCATGAGTAGTGTGTTTCTAAGCGTGATATTACAATTTAACTTTGGTGACGTCATAATAGTCTGTTTCTGCCTTAAGCTTACATGGAGAAGAAAATTTCCTCTTTTGTCGAGCATGCTTTGATAGCCATGGCAACCGAAAACAAATAAAGATTGTTCATTCATGTCTCATAATTATTGTTTAACATTCTTTCTTTCTAAATACACAAATAACTGTTTTAGGTCTTGCTACGTTTTAATGTGGTAGTGTTTACTTATTTGTAATATCAATATAATTTATTAACTTGTTTGTTGCTTCTTTTGATAATAGTTAGCAATTATTATAATCTTAAATGAAGTGCCTGAGTGTTGCAGAAAAAGTTGAAATGATTTTGATTTATGGTGAATGTAGAAGAAGGGTGACTGGGGCTATTGCTTTATATGCTGAATGATTTCCTGAAAGAAATACTCCATCGCGGGCTACATTTTATCGTGTTGTAAATTATTTTAAGGAAAATGGAAATATACAGGAGAAGAAAAGAAAACGCCGAACAACTGTGAATCCTCATGTATCTTCTAGAAGAATTTCTTTTGAATCTGGGATATCGAAAACTAGTATTTTAAGGATTCTAAAGCGTCACAAACTTCACCCCTACAATATGTCACTTCATCAGGAACTTAATGGTGAAAACTTTCAAAATAGGGTATTATTTTGTCGATGGGTACTTGAAAAAATGCAAATAAATGGAATTTTTTTTAAATGTTTTATTTTCGGATGAATCTAGTTTCACAAATTATGGGCAAGTCAATAGGCACAATATGCACTACTCGAGTGTCGAAAATCCACGATGGCTGCGTGAAGTTGAAAATCAGCGCCCTTGGTCGGTAAGTGTATGATGCGGAATCATCGGTGTACAATGTACAATGATAAAAAAAAATTATGTGTGTGTGTGTAGTTTGAAGTATTTAGCTGTTTTTCGAAATATTATGTGTTTTTTTTAAATACAGGTAAACGAAAAAAGAATGCAATATTTACATCAATGGCTTCCACAGTTTTTCAATGTCAAAACAATTACCTCAATTATATCTGTTTAGAATTTGTTAGCGGTTTGTGCGTTCTCAAAATATGAACTTTTTACGTTATATACCCCTTGAAAATATCAAACATCTACTCCCAAAATCAAGCGAGACTTTGACCCAGACTGTTTTTGGTGCAAATTTAAAATGAACATTGTCCGCATAAAGTATTTCTGGGACACCAAATTGATAGAATTTAGTTTTACAGAACTTAATGACATCTTAAGATGTTTTTGTTTTATTTGACTACATTCAGTCCAATTAGAGAATGGGTCTACCAGAATTGGTTTATTAATTTCAAAGAAATCTGAATAAATCAATTGTCTTGGTCTTTTAGGAATATGATTTCTGAGAGTAACTTTTTGATTAGATCCTTTGCTTAATTTGACAAGATTCACAACTAAAGACAGAATTTTCAATATCTTTATTTAGATTAGGCCAATAAAATAATTATCTAGCTATGAATTAAAGTAAGTATTTTCCTTCTTAAAACGCTAGAGACAATTATTTTGTAATCCAAAAGAATGTCGTTAGATAGGTAGATTTGATTTTTAATTTTAAAATGAGATTTTAACTCATCTGACAAATTTTTATTACATTTTTGCGAACCACTTTCACAAAACTGTTTGAGTGTTGTCAATACGGGGTCATATTCAATTTCTTTTTTAAACTGAGATTTCTTTTCAATTGACATTTGCAAATTATTGTAAATTGTATGAACTACAAGATTCATTTCAGGGTCGTCTTCAGGAATATTTATCCTATCAAAAGATCTTGAGAGTAAGTCAGCACCGTACATTTCCTTACCGGTCATATAAATAATTTTTAAGTTATATTTTAGTAAATTTAAAAGCATACGTTGACATCTTGCACTTACTTTTTCAAGAGTTTTTTTGAAAATATGGGGATCAATGGCTTACGATCTGTCTGAATAATTACAGGGTAGCCGTAGACAAAATAATGTATTTTTTTTTCGCGAACTTAACTGCAGCAAGCTCTTTTTAATTTGAGCATATCTTCTTTGTGAGTGTGTTAATGATGTGCTAGCAAAAGCTACTGGCTGTCCTGACTGTAAGAGACAACAACCTATAACTTCACTTGATGCGTTATAACAATTGATTCTTTATGATTAAAAATTCTTAAACATGGAGAAGTTGACAAAAATAATTTCAGAAAATTTAATTCCCTTTCATATTTTTCGGTCCATTAAAAAGAAACGATTTTCTTTGACAAGTCCCCCATATCGGCTGTCAAATGAGAGAGATTAGGTATAAATTTTGAACAAAACTCTAATATTAGGCTTATATGCGGAGTAACTCTACCTTATTTTCGGCTTTTCAATGTCTTGTACTGCTTTGATATTGTTTTGATTAGACTGAACACCATTTTCTGATATTATTTGACCCATAAAATGTTCTTTATTGACTTTATATTGAAATTTATTCTAGTTAAATTTAATATATTTTTTTAAGAGAACGGTGCAATATAGCCTTAAGGTCGATATCATGCGATTTTTCATCAACCCCTGATATTACGATGTCATCAAAAAATTTTCTACCCCTTCAATGTCACCAAAATTTTCTATATTCTTTTTTTGAAAATTTTCTGGCGCATTGCTGATACCAAAAGAGAGTCTGGTAAATTTATACCTACCAAACGGTGTATTAAATGTTGTATAGTGTGTACTTTCTTCTTCCAACTCGAGTTGCCAAAATCCATCCTTCATGTCAATGACTGAAAATACTTTTTTACCTGAAAGTTGACTTACTATATCATTACTTGCAGGCATGTTAAAAATTTACCTTTTTATATGTTTATTGAGGGGTTTAGGGACAATACAAACGCGCAAAGATTTATCTGGCTTTTCAACTATAATCAAATCAAATTCACCCAGTCTGTTGGGTAATTGACTTTTATAACCAATCCTTTATTTTCTAAACTATCAAGGGTATTTTTAAGATTATCCAGCAAACTAAGGGGAATTTTTCTTTGACACTGAATAACCGGTATTGCATTCTCACTCAATACAATTCTAACGTTCCCTGGAAAATTTTACCTAGGCCAGTAAAAGCTTCTTTGTTAACATTCAAAGATTTAATTTTTTGTTGTGGAAAATGTTTTTAAAGAATGCATTTTTTAATCATATTGAAAGTCAAACAATCCTTTAAGTCTAATAATGGATCCGCTTTAAATTCCACCAACAGAAAGTTGACAATACTTATATTTTTATGTTTACACTCTAATTGTTACTTAACCTATTATTCTAAATTTGAAATTGCCATAGGATACTAACGTTAAAAGAAAATGTTTAATTTCTACATTAGCATTGAGTTTGTTATAATTATCTAATCGTAAAATACTTATTTCGGACGAATCTAATTTAAATTTGACCTTTTTCCTTTGCACCTCAACAAAAACTTCTTCACCTTGATTGTCGGTGTTCTCTGGATGTATTAGATTATCTGATCTTGCTCTAACATTTTTTTCCTCGGTCTCATTCTGGAACTGCTTTTGCTTCTCTTCTCTTTGCCCTTGCCTCTTCCTCGTAAAACAAGCATCTGGGAAGTGACCCATTTTGTTACATACACATACATTTTTTTATTTTATGCTGGACAATTTTGTGGAAAATGGGTCCTCAAACCTCTTTTGCAGAGGTATGGTTTTATACCATAATTATTGGAGCCATTTTTAGGATTCTCAACTACAAAAACATCCGAGTTTCCTGGATTGAGGGTTCTCAGGTTGACCGCCTTGCAATAGTCTATAATTTTGTCTATGTAGATGTCTGACTCACGCATGAAATTCCTTATCAGCTATAGCTACTATCATCCTTCCTTTGTAACTAGTTTTGCAATTTGCATTCTTGCATACGAAGTTACAGAGATGGGCTTGTTTTTTTAGTTCAGTTACATATTGCTCAATAGACATATCTGGATTTTGTACCAAATTATTAAATTTGAAAGCCTCCATGGGGATGCTTTTTTTGGGAACAAAGTATTCATCATAGGCCTTGAGTAAATTTTCTAGTGTCTTTTTGATTATTTTTAAACGTGTTATACATCTAATCCTTGTTCATCTATGCAATTGAGGAGTATTGCAATTTTTACGTCCCTTGACTTCTTCTTTATCAGCTGCTTTTAGGTAAATCTCAATTTTTTGTTTCCATTGAATCCAGTTTTTAATGTTAGATTCTGTTAAGGGGCTGGTGGTTTGAAATAGCTCTCCACTTTGTTGTCAAGCCATCAAGCTCACAAATCACAAAGGTATTATTTGAATTTTACCTGTTGTTTTCTATTATTCTTCTAAATCCTTTTGTCACTTGACACTATGATTAGTATTTTTTGTATTAAGATACTTTTTTTTTAACTTAATAATAAGTTATAATTAAATTTCAATTTAAAGTACAAAGCTCACCCGATTTTAAGAATCCTAAATATTAAAGTTCTTAAGTACAAACTAATGATACATATGAAATAGAGAGAGCTACCTAGAACTAGCAGAACCAAATATATAAACCATCGAGATAGAAACAAATATGGGCTTACAAATACATACACACAGCATTCAAAATAGATAGATGAATAGTAGTGATGGAAAATATTATTACTTTCTGATATCTGATACTGTTCGTTACTTTTCGAATCAATACTCCTTACTTCGAATCCGTTATTCGAGTACTCGTTTCGGTAAACATGAGCCAAATGAATAGTATTTAATATAATAATGTTTAAGAACGTGATAAATTAATAGTATGTGGTTAGTTAGTAGGTATTAGGATGTAAAGTATATTTAATATTGTTAGTAGATAGGTCCTATTAACAATATTTAGAATAAGTTGTATTGGTAAGGGTTTTTGAAATATGTCTTAATTCTTCGATAGTGGCGTGTATACCTGAATTTAGAGGTAAATTTGTTTTTTTTAGGTTTGTCATTAGCTAGCATGTGATTAGTTAGTATTTATTAACTAGGATATAAAGTATAGTTTTAGTAGATAGGTATTAAAACAGGATAAGTTGTTTTAGTGAGTTTTGAAATATGTTTTAACTCTCCGATATTCAAGAATAAATGACAATCCTTGCTTTAAAACTAAAACTTCACTATTAGCAACCAGCAAATGCGCTAAACAATCGTCAATTATTATATTATCATAATAAAACTATTCTCTCCTCGTTTCTCAATTTCTCATTTACGTCTTCCCAGAGTCCTTTCCACCTAACCCGATCATATTTTATGCGTCGCGCCTGATGTGTCCCTTATATTAACTATATACATAACAAATAATAATTGCATCAGCCACCGAAGAACTCAAATTCAGACGACTCTTACAGAATTAAATACGCAAATATCAATATGTTACAAACTCCCTCAGAAGTGAATATCTAGTATCTAATCTAAATGGAATAGAGTGAGAGTGAGACAGAAAAATAATAGTCGTTCGATTCGGAGATTTCGAATGAACTGATATTTGAAACTTTACCGGCACCGGCAATTCGGGTAATTCGACGCGAAGGTTAGGAGTATCCGAATAACGACTTAATTATTTCATTCTTCACAAGTAACGAATAGTCGAATAACGAATAGTTACTTTTTGCCACCTCTAATGAATAGATATTTGCAAATTCTGGAGGCATTTCGGGTTAAAAACATCACGACCCTGTCAGAATGCTTAATATGGGTCAGTCAAAGTAAGGTCGATTTGAAAAAGCAGTAATGGAAATTATTTCCTTTACCCGGAACTTCCCTCATTATTAATATCTCTTTTTATTAGGAAGAGTGACCCAATTTAGTTCAGTACATAGTTATTTAGGACCTAGGACATTTAGGACTAACCTAACCTAACCTAATATCGTTTCAAACATTTTTATGGGACAATATTTTCTTTCTACCAACATCTTATCAGTTTTTACTTATACCACACTTGAATTTTTAGAATAATTTAAAATAAATTCAATAAGTAGTTTTTACATTGACACACACTGCGATTTTGTTACGTCATGTTGAATTTGTACCAGTTTATCATTATATCATATTTAATTTTTCTCCAAAATTTGAAGCCAATTGAACAAGATTATTTTACGTGGATTTTTAAAAAAATTTATTTGGGCGCCATTTTGTTCCGCTATTGAATTCGTAACACAACTTTCTCAGTTTATCTCTATAATACACTTAATGCTTGCACAAAATTTGAAATTAATCTAATAAGTAGTTTTTTAAAGCTTACTTTTTAAATATTTTATTAGGCCGCCATTTTGTTTCCCTATCTTATATTCATACCAAAATGTCACCAGTTAATTTTTATGTAACACTTGACTTTTGTGCAAAATTTAAGGTAAATAGGACAATTCGTTTTTTTAGTAATAATTTTTTAAACGTTTTACTAGGCCGTCATCTTGTTACGGCATATTGAATTTTTACCAAAATATTACCAGGTCATTCCCCTATGTTTGACTACAATTCTAAGTCAATCTGATGAGTAGTTTTTAAGCTATGCCGCGAATTGACAGACAGACGGACAAACCGACAGACGGACTGACGGTATTGATAAAACATATTTTTTGGCATCTAGGGACGCTAAAAGGTAAATATGTGCAAATTTGATAATTAATTTTTAAGTAATAATTTTTTTAACATTTCACTAGGCTGCCATTTTGTTCCGGCATACTGGATTTTTACCAAAATATTAACAAGTCATCCCCATATGAGCCTTAATTTTTGCTAAAATTTGAAGTCAATCTAATGAGTAGTTTTAAAGCTATGCCGTGAACTGACCAACCGACAGACAGGCCGACGGAATTGATAAGACATATTTTTTTTCATCTAAGGGCGCTAAAACGCGAAGATGTAAAACCTGAGAAGGTGATTTTTTTTCAAATTGCACAAATTTTATTTGGCAGCCATTTTGTTCCTGCATCTTAAATTAGTACCACAGTTTTACTAGTTCATTTCTATACTACAATTAGTTAGGGCATACAATTTGAAATCAGTTCGTTAAGTAGTTTTTTCAGGCTGAATTTCTAAATCTTTTATTAAGCCGCCATTTTGTCCCGCCATCTTGGATTTGTACTAAAATTATTACTAAAAAGCTAATTATCAAATCTGATAAATTTGATAATTAGTTTTTCAGTAATAATTTTTTTATCGTTTCACAAGGCTACAATCTTGTTCCGGCATATTGGATTTTTACCAAAATATTAACAGGTCATCTCCATATAAGCCGGGTGTATTTTTAAATATTTTATTAAGACGCCATTTTGTTCCGCCGTCTTGGATTCGTACCAAAATTTTACCAGTTGATTCATATATAATACTTGATTTTTGTACAAAATTTGAGGTAAAGTGGATAAGCCATTTTTAAGTAATAATTCACTAGGCCGCCATTTTGTTTTGCCATATTGAATTTTTGCCAAAATATTACCAGGTCATCGCTATATGACCCTTAATTTTTTATCAAAATTTGAAGTCTAGCGGGTAAATAGTTTTTTAGATATACCGCGAACAGACAGACAGACAGACAGACAGACTGACCGACAGACAGACGGAATCAAAAAAACATGTTTTTTGTCATCTAGGGACCCTGAAACGTAAAGATCTGAAAAATCTCAGAGGGGTATTTTTTCACAATTACAATACTTCCCTTTTACCAGCGAAGTAAAAATAATGCATTTTACCCAGTTTTTCGACTTCGGATAAAAAAATGTAAATCTATGTCTTGTAGAAAAAAAGATGGATTTTTTACACGAAGAGACATACTAATATATTAAAAATATAATATATATTATATGGAATTTTCTAATATATTAGTATTTTACATCGTGTAATGGAATTCCATCAAGTAACAGCCACTAACGTTCAATATATGGAATTTTTTATGTATTTAACTATCCCAGGAGATACCGATACGACTGTACAAAGGGACAAAGAACGGCAAACAAAATTCGTGCACGGTACCACAGAAAAATATAACGCAACAGAAGTCCGGTCAAATGATACAAAAGTGTAGCCATAAAATCAAGCCGTTTGCCGCAAAGGGCTTGATCGGCAAGAATTCAAATTTCTAACAGCCACTATTGCCGGTCGTTTCTATTTTTTAGGTGATTTGAGGACTAACCTTTTCATCTATACTCTATACCAGGGGTATCCAAACTTTGAAGCTTTAGGGCCATAATGATTACTTCAGTATGTTCCAAGGGCCAAAACAGGGGGAGAGAGAGAGATTTTAATTTTTGGCGCGTCAGAAACTAAGGCCATTTAGCGCCGCTCGAGATTTAACTATATTTTATTGTACAGGTTGTTATCCTTAAAAAAAAAGATAGGTTTGATGTTATCCTCTTTAAATAGATTTCTAGAATCTGTTTTCATATTATATTTTGCTCTATTATTATCAAATAAGGGGCAGTCTATCAGAATGTGTTTAGTACTTAGAGTTGTGTTGCATGGAATACAACGAGGTTGTTCTTGAGATTTTAGTAAGTATTCATGAGTAAGTCTGGAGTGTCCAATTTTAAGTCTATTGATGACAGTTGATTCTTTTTTGGAAAAATTTCTTATGTTAAAATCATCAAAGAATTTTGGTTTGACACTGTATAATTTATTATGATTTTCCAACTGGTCCCATTCTGCTTGTATTGAGTCTCTTATCAATCTTTTAATTGTAAAGGTTATATCTGTCTTGTAACAAATATTATGAGCATTTTGTCCAGTTGTAATTGCCTCTTTTGCAAGAAGGTCAACTCTTTCATTACCTTCAATACCAATGTGGCTAGGGATCCAAAAAAAGATCACTTCGTGATTTGTTCTGCAGGACTCAATTATGGATTTGTGAATAGATGTTATGAGGGGATGTGGGTGATCATAATGGCATATAGCTTCCAGAGCACTTTTGGAGTCTGATAAAATAATGAAATTTTTAGAAGTCTGTGTTTTGAGCCATTTAAGAGCTCTTTCGATGGCAAGTAGTTCAGCAATAAATACACTGGCGTAATTGTGTAGTTTATATTTGGCAGTAGAGGTCTTAGAGAAAAAAGCAGCTCCGGTACCTGTTATTTTTTTTGAACCATCCGTATAGATTTGGAAATGATTTTTGTATTTGTTGTTCATAATCTCACGAAATTTATTAGTAATAATTTTGTGATTGGTTTCTTTTTTATCAAGAGAGCTTAAAGAGAAATCAACACGAGTATTGTTTGTCCAGGGAGGAAAGGGGAATGGAAGATCTGGGAATGGATCGGGAAGGATGAAGTTTTGAGTTCTGGCGAATATTTGAAATCTGATATTACAACTGAAAGTTTTATTAGAATTTCTGTATGTTTCGGGAGAGAGAGAGAAGCTTGAAAAAATTCTTTCAACCTCTTTTCTTGCAGAAGTGAACTACTGAAGATTTATGGGGGGAGAATAGAAACCCAGTGTTTTCAGACCATTTTCTTAGAGAAGAAAGGCAGTTTTGCAATTGTCTTTCGCATACTCTTGTATTTTGTGATGGGTAATATATCACTACATCATCTGCGTATAGTCTGTATTTAATTTGAGAAGGGATAAAGTTTGGTAAGGAGTTGATGGCGATTAGAAATAATGTAGGGCTTAGAACCGATCCCTGTGGGACACCATTTTTTGAAACATTGAACCAATTCTAACTTTAAAAGATCTGTTTGTTAAAAAGTTAGTTATAAAGTGAGGAAGATTTCCTTTTAATCCCCATTTATGAATGGTTTCCAATATATTATATCTCCATGCAGTATCGAATGCGTGAGACATATCTAAAAAAGTTGCGACCAGGTGGTTTCCCCTTGTGAACGCTTCTTGAATGTCTATTTCCATACCAACCAGGTGATCTAGCGTTGATCTATGCTTTCTGAAACCATATTGGAATTGATTAAGAAGATTGTTTTTCTCTATGAACCATGTCAGACGGAAGTTAATTATTCTTTCCAATATTTTGCCAAGATGGTCAGTTAGGGAAATTGGTCGAAAGGATTCTGTATTACATTTTTGTTTGTTGGGTTTCGGAATCGGAATCAGGTATGACTGTCCCCAATTATTTGGGTATATACCTTCAGTCCAGATTTATATGAGATTTATATGTCCAGAGTATATGATTTAATCCGTGTATAGGAAGGTTTTTAATCATAGGGACCAGTATACCGTCTGGGCCTGGTGCACTGGTTCTGCTGTTTTTCAGAGCAAATTTTAGTTCCTTCATTGTGATGGGAAAATTGTATGAAAATTCAGTAGAGGATTCGAAGTTAAGTGGAGTGCGTTCCTTATTTGTCTTTTATTCTGGAAAAGTTGTTTTCATGTGATATCTCGTTAGATATTTTCGCAAAGTATTCCCCAAAGATATTGGCTATCGTTGTTTCACCAGTAGTCCATATATTGTTGTTAAGGATTCCTTGTATTTGAGAATTAGTTTTTCCTTTTATGCGTCTGATTTTGTTCCATATTTCTTTACTAGTGGAGTTGATGTTGATGCTATTAACAAACTTCTTCCAGGATTCTTGTTTGGTTAATTTAACAATTCTTTTGGCTTTTGCTCTATTGTGTGCGCGTGTGTGTGTGTGTGTGTGTGTGTGTGTGTGTGTGTGTGTGTGTGTGTGTGTGTGTGTGTGTGTGTGTGTGTGTGTGTGTGTGTGTGTGTGTGTGTGTGTGTGTGTGTGTGTGTGTGTGTGTGTGTGTGTGTGTGTGTGTGTGTGTGTGTGTGTGTGTGTGTGTGTGTGTGTTGATTGTGCATAAAGATAGAAAAAGGATTGTACCTTGTAAAGCGAAAGCCTACTTGTATTATTTTGTAGTATAAATCGGTTATAAGAACAGAAACTTTTTAAGATGGATAGTATGGAATTTGACAGGATTACCATTTATTTTGGGTTGTGAATTTTAGTGTAATATTGGTATATATACATCATACCCTGCTTCATTTGAACAAAATAAATGAGCAGTCTTCTACTTCAGGTCACTTACAGAACAAATCTCCTGCAAATTCTGAAACTTTGACTTCTTCGAAGTTTCTGCTAAATAAAAAATGAACCTATTTTAAATGTGTCGCAGCCGCCACCATTATTTAATGCTTCTATTTCCACATCTTATATTGCCTCGACGGTTTTGCTTTCTACAGCACAGGTGGAAATTCGTAATGCATATGGTGGTTTTAAAAGGGTTAGTGTTGTTCTTGATACAGTCAGTATTGCTAATTTTATCTCAGAGTCTTGTACCAGTCGATTGGCTTTAGTCAGAACTAAATGTTCTCAATTCAATGAAGGCATGGTGACTTCTTTTATTAAGCCTGTTGACAATAATAGTCCCACATTTTCCTTTGATGCCATAATCTTGCCTAAGCTATATTCCAAGAAACCTAAAGCGAAAATTCAACCGAGTTGAAGCATATTAAACGTTTATCCTTATAGCTGATCCAAAATGTAATATTCCAGGTCCTACCGATATTTTACTTGGAGCTGTACCTGTATCTTACATCTCAGGTCCAGGTCGTGTTTTTGGTATTCCAGAGTAACCTGTCGGCTTGGAAAAGCTTCTTAATTGAGTACTTCCAGGCAAAACTCAATACAAAACCCCCTTGCATACTTCAATGCTGTTATATCATATTTTAATTGATATTTACTACTCTTTACCAACTTTGGGAATTAGAATGTCTTTCTAAAGCATCCCCACTTTCAGAGGAAGACCTCGAGTGTGGGGAATTCTTTAAAAACTATCACATCTAGGACAGATTCAGGTACATTTGTAGTAAGCTTGCCATTCCAGCACTCTGTTCCGTTACTAAGCTAAGTTCCATTGACAGGTCCTAAGCTTCATCACGAAGTTTCAGAGATTCTTATTAAATTTCATTCAAATCCAGTTGCATTCATTTGTGATATAAAACAAATATATTTTCAAATTTTAATCAGTCCGGAAGATAGACAGTGTCAGCCTATGTTCTGGCGTTTTACCCGCTCAGAAAAATTAAAAGAATATCAGATGAATAGAGTCGCTTTTGGGATAAAATCGGACCTCTATTTAGCCTTTCCTACTCTACAAGAACTTGCAAGTCAGGAACAACACACCTTTCATTTGACTTTAGAATTTTTACGTTGATGATTGTTGCTCATTGACACCTAACTTACCTGCTGCTTTAAAAATTCAGAGGGAGTTGATTTGTATCCTAAAAAGAGGAGCGAATTAGGCACATGGGCTAGCAGCCATCCTGAACTTCTTGCAACTCTTCCTTATATTGATACCCAGATGTCTTTCGATTTTCAATTGGACCCGTCAAATGACTTCTTCTCTTATGCTTTTACTATTGTCGAGTCCCAATGCACAAAACGTAGCATATGTTCCCAGATTGCTCGTATTTTCGCTTCTTTGGGTTTTCTCGTCCCGGTGTGTCTTTCGACCAAACACATGCTCCAATAGCTTTGGAACTTGTCCAGAATTGAGTTCAAACGGCTGCTAGCATTGGTTATGGTTGCATCATCTACATTCCTGAAATTTCCTCTTTAATTCAAATTTCAGTCACTGTGATGTGAGCAAAATCTAAAGTGGTGCCGTTAAAAGATTTAGTCTTTACCTCCTCTCCAGCTTCATGCAACGGTACTTCTCGCAGACCTTATGCACTTTGTACAGGAGACCTATACAAAAGCTGGGTGTTTGACGGTGCTTGGGCAGACTCACAGGTAACTCTTGCTTGGCTTTTGGCTTACCGTCACCGCCGGAAGACGTTTATCGCAAATAGAATCGGTCTTATACAAAGTATTATTTTATCAATGTCATGGAGATACATTCCCACAAAACTCAATCCTGCGGATTGTGCTTCGCGGGGTCTCAACCAACTACTTTGTCATACGCTCTTAGGGCAAAGGCCGGATTTTCTATCTGAAAATGAGGATTCGTGGCCTCCCCAGCCAACGCTTATAGAGAAAACATCAACAGAAATTTTAAAAGAAGAACAAAAAACTTTTTTACATATTTCCGTTGCCAAACATCTCATTTCTGAATTGCTTATAGATTTTCATCCATAATCAAAATATAACAGATTCTTGCCTCTGTTTTTCGTTTTACCTTATATTCAAATTCAGTCATGAGGGTACTTTGAGTCTCTTTGAAATATCTCGAGCTTGACAAGCTCTTATTTAGCAAGTTCAAAAGGAGCTGATATTATGAGTAACATCAATTATTGCCTAAGCCTTTTAGGATGCTCGCCCTTTTTATTGACGCTGGTATTTTAGGGTGGCAGACTTCCAAAATCTCTCTTGCCTTTTGAAGTTAAACAACCCATTTCACTGCCGGAAAATGATCGATTTACTGATTTATTCATAGAATTCACATATCGTGAACCTTTTCAAACAGATTTAAAGACCCTTAATAATATACTTGCTCAAATTTTTTGGATTCCGTCCCCACGCGCAGTATCGTTGTTTATCCAAATGTCTTTAGTGTTCTAAGCTTTAACCAAATTCGTATCCTCCAGTCATGGCTGATTCGCCTAAAGTTTGGCACACGAATCTGAATCTATGAAAAGAATGTGAGTGACTATCGAAACGATGCAATGATCATTCGCGGTTGGCTACAACTCTGTATATCTATCGAAACAGCCTGTTTTTGACTTACCTCCCCCTTTCGTCGATGTTTTAGATCTGTGTGGTGTACTTTAGTTTACGGGGTCTCAGCTAAAAGTATTTTCTAATGTATGCTTAGATTATGCAAGACCTTTTTTAACCACCCTACGTAAACATCGAGGGACAAAAACGAGTATAAATGCCTCTTTGTGTGTTGTGTTACTAAAGCTTTACATTTGGAACTATGTTCGGACTTATTCGATTGCTTTTTGGCTGCCTTTCCCAGATTTATTTCACGGCGGGGGAGGGTTAGCAATCTTTATAGCGTTCAAGGAACCAATTTTATAGGCGCCTTTTCTCAGCTTCACTCCTCTGTAAAAGCAACCGCGAAAGGACTTTCTGTAAATTGTCACTTTAACCCACCGGCTAGTCCACATTTCAACCTTAGCAAGGCTGATTAGTGCAGTTAGTGATTTTGAAGGTTGTTTTCAATTATAAAAAATAACAAGTTTTAACAAAATATTATTTTATTTTTCTAACTATTAATTTAATCCCAAATCCACACATGAGACGAAAAATTACCGTATAACGTGCTACAAAAAAGGGTGCACAAAATCAAGCTCAAACAGTAGTAGGACTTTAAGAACGATAATCATGAAATGGTAAAGATGGGAGCAACAACATGGTCCCGCATTATCAAAAACGACAAAAAAAAATCGCGATAAAATAGTGATTAATATCGCGAGCATTGAAGCAATAACTATCAAACTCTAGCCTCCGGCACGCACGAACAGTTGGTAGAGATGCGTTTGGAAGGCAATCGTGCCCGCTGAAAAGTGAATGCCCCGGATGAAAGTGCTTTAATATTAATGTATTCATATTTAAACTTAGTTATGTTCTGGTCACAGAAAAAAACATTTATAAATACTTACCACCTGTTCATCCATTATCTGATCCAACCTTTCTTGAACCGAGGATCTAATAGGTACCAGCCCATCTTCACCCAACTGGCAATAACTTACTCGTCCCTTCCTTTTATGAATGGGGCGAGGATAATGCCGTCCTTTCCATTCATTTACGCTACATGTTACCCTAGATTGACACCTAGAACAAGAATAAACATACTTGAGCATCGTTTTTGGCGTTAAAAACAATATATTATTTATTAGTAGCAATTTCAGATTTTTAAAATAGTTACAAACATTTTGTTAAGAAAATATACGGTATTACTAGTCAGCCGGTGGCCGAGAGCGTAAAGCTTTGGGTTTACACCGGAGTTGGTCTGGGTGCCTGGGTTCGAATCCTAGGTGGGTGCACGACTTTTCAAAATTTGCAGCCAATATTAGTGGTTAAAAATCCAACAGGTAGAGTGTAAAATGAATTTCACTTTCCACGCTGTCATTCACGCCGGTAACCAGGCCGGGGGGAACCGGATGTTCCCGTGGTAGTTTGGGAGTAAATTCACACTCCCCGCCATCACACACCCTCTCAGGTGGAGGAGATGGCCGAGGTTCGGACTCCTCGATAAACTGTAGGGCCCGTCTGGCTGACATTCCCCAGACGTAAAAATTCCTTCCCCCATCCTAGAAGGGCGATTCTGGTCCCCTTTCCTTTCCGCGCGCCCTTCACCGGGCAGTTAAGGCTTGATCACCACACAGGTGTAGCCAAGGCGCCCTTTATTATATGTTGTCTAAATAAAAAAGTGCATCCCGCGGGGTTAGAGAAAAAAGGGCCTTTTAGGCTTAGTCTCTGGGCTTGTCTCCCCCATTACTACTACTACTACGGTATTACTAAACACATCTTCGAAGTTTTGTTTCTCGCGTACATTTATAGACTGAAGTGTTAGCGGCTGCGAAGCTTCAATTTTATAACCCCACTCTGCGCCGAAGGTTAGGTTAGGTTAGAAACTATACGGTATTACTAAACACATTTTCGAAGATTTGTTTCTCGGGTCCATATAGAAACTGAAGTGTAAGCGACTGGGAAACTCCATTTTTATACCCCCACTCTGGGCCGAAGGTTATATCTGGGCGGGCGTTCGTTTATTATTTATATTTTTCGGATGCTGCTGTTGTTGCACTAATTTCATTTGAGTTTTAGTGAGTTTAGTTTTGTCGATAATGCCGATTATTGTGCTCCATACAGCTGGTACTTTTTAATGATACGTCCCTTTTATTTGAATCACCTTCAGTTTCTATGACTTTTCCAAATATTCTGCTCTTATATTGCTCTATATTGGCAATCTTTCTACACACAATTTATTTTGTGGCCTCTTTCCTGATGATGTAGAAATAGGACCGAGGTAGTTTGTCTATTTCTGAAACTGAGTTTATCCTCTTCTACTCTTGCTGACATTCGCCTGTTAGTTTGCTCCATGTACAACTTTTCATAGTCCTGTCATGAATGAATGCATGTATACTTTGTGGTTTGTGGCTTATGTATTGTTTGTATATTTTACCTTTTATATATGGTAAGACTACTTGTTGCTTGCTCGGTTTATAATAGTTGGTGTTCGTTGTTCGGGAACTCTGTATACAAATAGTTTTCTCTATGGTGTTATTTGTGTAGCTATTTTTCTTTAAAGCACTAGAAATTATATTAAGTTTGTTTTGTCTCATTTGTGATTCAGTTACGGATCTAGATATAAGGGTATCGGCCACAGCTTGAATTTGTGCTGAGTGATGGTGTGATCTTGCATTTAAATATTTGACGGTACGAATTGAGTTTCTATACACGGTATACTCTGTATGTCCGTTATGTAGTTTTGTGACCAGGACATTTAAAGATATAGAAAAAAATAGAAGTTTGTTGTTTTCCTGTAACTCTAGAGTAAATCGTAAATTGGGGTGGATTAAATTTACGTGAGCTAGAAAATTGTCGAACTCTGTATAACCATGTTGTCATATAATAAATATGTCATCCATACCATACAACGAATCCATAATTTGGGCGTCGAATGTGGTTCCCAAGAGCTTCTTTCTCAAAGTATATCATAAATAATACTGGTAATAGTCAGGACCCCATTGGAGCACCGCCTATTTGTTTATACATTTACCTGTTAAATTAAAAGTAAGTATTTTTAAGGCAATGCTCCGAGAGTAGTATCATATGTGACGGAAAATCCCCGTTCATAGCAATCTTGTCCAACGATTCCTTTATAGAAATACCAGGATACAACGACTTGACGTCTAGACGCGGTATGATATCGCCTTTTTAAAAAACGATATATCGTATAATTCGAGTGAAATATTTACTTAAATTATTATTTTTACTAATAAGTCAGCTTTTTCGACAGTCCAGTCGGTTGCATCATCTTCCGAAGATATTTTTCCTGTTCTTGCAACGGCGAATTAACAGCTCTAACAATAGGTCTGATGGGCGCCCCTAATTTGTGTCTTTTTGGTAAACCGTACAGTGAATTCTGTTGTACTTCTGTGTTTATTGGTGAACTTTTTATTTTATTTTTAGGTACGTTGTGGGGTCTCTTGAAACAGGTTTCTAAGAACTGTATTGTAGGGTATCTAGCATATTTTGTATGTAGTCTTGGAAATTTATTACTAGGGTTGCGTTTCCTTTATCCTTTATCCGCGAGAAAAATTGTCACCAACTCCTAGAAGTTGTATTCTAGGAGTTGTTGAAAATATACATAGTAACATTTTGATAATATTTGAATGTTTTTATCCGATGGCTAGATCTAAGATAAATTCCGTAATTATAAAAACCCATTATCTTGATTTCTTAATTTATTAAAAACCATATGTATTCTCGTATACAGTGGATAGTTGAAGACTTTAAGACTTATTTTATTCATTCATTCAATCATTATTAGTCCTATTATATGACCGACTACGCAGCCTTCGTCCTCCGGAGGGAGTAGCCCACGTGCTTTTTTTAACCTAAATCAAATCTGTCTGACCCAACTTTATCACCCATTCAAAACGAACTTGACTCAAATAAATCTTGTTTAACTCAGCTATGTGATATTTTTAAACGCAAAGAATAATTATGTAACCTAACCAATTAGTCCCTTTGAAATTCCTTATAACCCAACAATAGTCCAATAGTCAAATCGAGACTGACCCAACCTCCCGTGACGTAATTTCTATGTACACATCGATAATGTATTATTTTCAAATTATAAATTTCCTATAACTTCAAGCGTTTTAAAAAATACGTTTAACATTTTTCATAACCGAAAGTTTGTTCTAAACCAATTTAATTATTTATAACAGAATTTTAGGTTTTTGAATTTTGGGCATTGGAGGTAGTAGAGGGTATAGGCGAATCTTTGACCCGAACATATTATTAGTATTTATTTTCATAAATATGTCCCTCGGATGCTTTATAGTATTATCGTTGATTGAAGGAACAAAAAAAGCGCAATCTTATGGGCGAAATCGTGGCAAAAAGGTGTCCAAGATGTAGCTGGCGACATCGTCGCTGCAGAGAAAAGTGTCTGAGATTTTACTTGGCGATGCCAGTCGTTTATAGAGAAGCACCGGAGAACGAATAACGTACCCGTAGTTCAGTAAGTTTTCAGTCGATAGAACGGATAGTAGGCGGGGACGTAGGAATCGCTTACCTGTATTGTTTATGTCATAGTGGTTATTGCTTTTCGCCCGTTTTCGAGTTAAACTCGAAAATTTTTAACACTACGAGACTGGAGTTCGTTGGATTCTTGTTCTGTTAACTAATGCAATCAAGTCTGCCAAAAAATAGAGTGTGCGTATGTTGGATGCAACAATAAAAGAAAAATAATTTATTTAACTTCTTAATATATGCCCACTGCATATTGAGAAATGTATTAAGCTGTTAATACAAACACTATGCATAGTCATAAAAATTGAGATTTGGAAAATAAACCACATAGAAAAATAAGAATTCTGTGGAATACATAATTTAAATACAATTTCCTTTCCTAACCGCGATGGTAAATTTAATATTTATTCTTTCAATTCAATGAAACAATTTATGTTTGGTTTGTTATTAAAAAAAAAGATGTTTGTGTTTTACTTCCCACGTAAAAGAGGAGTATTGTAATCGTGAAAAAAATCACCCTACGAGATTTTTTCAGATCTATACGTTTCAGGGTCCCTAGATGCTACATGTTTTCTCAATTCCGTCGGCCAGTCTGTCTGTTCGCGGCATACCTAAATAACTACCTACCCGGTTGACTTCAAATTTTGTTAAAAAAAATAAGGGTCATATGGTGATGACCTGGTAACATTTATCTGAAATTTTGCACAAAAATCAAGGACTATCTAGGAATCAACTGGTAAAATTTTTACTCCATCCAAGGTGGCGATCAAAATGGCGGCCTAATGAAATATTTAAAATTTCAGCATGAAAAAACTACTTAATGGATTGATTCCAAATTGTGTGCTGTAACTAACTGTGTTACAGACATGAACTAGTAAAATTGTAGTTCTAATTTAAGCGGCGGAACAAAATGGCGTTCAAATAGAATGTTTGTAATCGTGAAAAAATCACCATCTCAAGTTTTACATATTTTCACGATTTAGCATCCCTAGGTGAAAAAAAATAAGTTTTATCAATTCCGTCGGTCCGTCTGTCGGTTTGTCTGTCTGTCAGTTCGCGGCAATTCCTTATCACATTAACTTTAAATTTTAGATCATAATTAAGGATGCTATGGGAATAACCTAGTAACATTCTGATAAAAATCCAATATGGCAAAACAAAATGGCGGCCTAGTGAAATTATAAAAAATTATTGCGGAAAAACTATTTTGCACAAAAATCTAGTATTACTTAGGAATCAATAGTAACATTCTGGTACAAATCCAAGATGGCGAATGAAAATAGCGGCGTAATGGTATAGAGATGAACTAGTAAAATTGTGGTACTAACAAAAATTAAAAGTCATATGGGAATGAGCTGGTCACATTTTGATAAAAATACAATACGGCGAAACAAAATGGCGGTCTAGCCAAATATTATGGTTTTTAAAAACTGTATAAGTACAGTTTACTTCAAATTTTGCAAAACAATTTTAGTGCTAGTTAGTAATTAACTAGTAAAATTTTGTTGCGAATCCAATATGGCGAAATAAAATGGCGGCTTAATAAAATATTTAAAAATTTAGCCTGAAAACATTACTTACTTCATTGATTTCAAATTTCATGCAAGAATTAACTAATTAACTGTGGTATAGAGACGAACTGGTAAAATTGTGGTACGAATTCAAGATGGCGCGGGCGGAACAAAACAGCGGCCAAATGAAATGTTTGTAACGGTGAAAAAAATATATGTAAAAAGGTTTTACATATATTTACGTTTTAGCGTCCCTAGATGCCTAAAAATATGTTTTCTCAATTCCCTTTTTCTGTCTGTCAGTTCGCGGCGTAGCTAAACACCACTTACCCAATAGACTTCAAATTTTGATCAAAAATTAAGCGTTATGTGGGGATGATCTAGTATTATTTTGGTCAAAATCAAATATGACGAAACAAAAAGACCGTCTAGTGAAATGTTAAAAAAATTATTACCCAATTGATCTGAAATTCTGCACAAAAACCACGAAATCAACCTGTAATATTTTGGTATGAATGCAAGACAGCAAAACAAAAGTTATTTTAAGAAATGTGTCTAAAAAACTACTTATTAGACACATTTTAAATGATGAACATCTATAAGTGTGATATAGTGATTAACAGGCAAAATTGTGGTACGAATTGAAGACGTAGAAACAAAATGGCGGCCTGTCAATCAGTGTATAACAATATTCTTATTCAATTGACTTAATATCTTGCAGAAAAATTGAAAATGATACAGGGATTTACTGGTACGAATTCAAAATGACGATAGAAAATGGTTATCTTAAAAAAATCAGTGTAAAAAATCAACTTATATATATATATATATATATATATATATATATATATATATATATATATGTATATATATATATATATATATATATATATATATATATATATATATATATATATATATATATATATATATATATATATATATATATATATATATATATACTACCTCATAAGATCAATAAGCAGTCTTAAGTTCTATTGATCTTATCATGTAATTATCTAAACCTAAAACCCAAAACATAGTTTTAAGAATTTTGTTTTGTATGGTGAATGATAAGTGCATTTGTCTTATTTGTCGTGCGTCAGTTGCAATACCTAAGCGTGGTAACTTAGAGAGGCATCATAAAACGGTTCATAAAAACTATGAAAAGGATTCTCCGCCACAGAGTGAATTAAGAAAACGAAAAGTACTTGATTTGATATCTTGTTTGAAAAAAGAACAAACCATGTTCACAAGACCAGCCAAACAATCAAAAGCTGCTAATATCAAGTCATTTAAAATATCTCATATATTGGCGAAACACAAGAAACCATTCGAAGATGGATCAGTTGTGAAGGAAGCATTTATTGAAGCGGATGAGACTTTATTTCCGACTGCCACAAGGCGTATTGAAGTCATGAGTCAGGACATGGCAGATAAACTAAAAAATGAAATCATGGAATGTACATAATTTTCTTTACAGTTCGACGAATCCACCGATATGACAGACACTGCCCAGCTGTGTATTTTTTTTCGGATGGTATTCAATGACATGTTGGCTAAGGAAGAATTTTTGACAATCATTCCTCTGAAGGGGAAGACCCGTGGCGAAGATATATATGACGTTTTCTTCAATTTTGTAAAAAACTACAAGCTACCAATATATAAATTAGTGTGCATTACAACCGATGGAGCACCAGCAATGACTGGAAACAAAAACGGTTTTGTGGCATTGTGTCGAGCAAATGAAGATTTCCCTTCGTTTTTTTCAATCCATGGCATTGTACATCAGCAAGTTTTGTGTTCAAAAATTTTAAACACGGAGGAAATTATGGGCATTGCAACAAAAATTGTGAATTCCATCCGTGCACATAGCTTGCAACGGCGGCTCTTTAAATTGCTGTTGGAAGATAGGGAGTCAGCTGAACACACTGATTTAGTTCTTCACACGGACTTCAGGTGGTTGAGTCGCGGAAAATTCCTAGAAAGGTTTCAAGAATTATTGCCCGAAATAACAGCTTTTCTAGACGAAAGAGGTGATGACACTCAGATGTTGAAAAACGAAAAATGGCTGACTGATTTGGCATTTTTGACTGACATCACAATGCACTTAAACACCATTAACTTGGAGCTTCAAGGTAAAGGAAAAACTGTTATTGAGATGATTAGCGCAGTAAACGCATTCAAAAGTAAATTGCAACTTATGATAGATCAACTGAAAAGAAAGGATCTGAAACATTTTCCGTCTTTGAAAGCAAGAATTATGATACGTATGAGGCTGAATTATCAAATATTTTGGGACAATTCTAAATGCGTTTTTATGATTGTAGTAAATTGGCAAATGTAGCATCATTTATGAGTTATCCTTTTTCATGTAAAAACATTGAGGAATTAGCTACTGAAATAGCAAGTCAGTTTAATATGAACTCATGTTCTGTTGAAAATGAGTTGGTGCAGATTATATCAGATATACATCTCAAAGCTACAGCATCTGATACAAATTTTTGGTGTTTTATATCTGAAGATAAATATCCGAATCTAAGGCAAATCGCCCTTCAACTGACAGCAATGTTTGGGTCAACTTACTTGTGCGAGTCTGCATTTTCTGAAATGAAGATAATTAAGTCAAAATATCGCAATCGACTAACTGACGATCATATGTCATCATGCTTGCGATTAGCACTCAGTGGTTACGTACCATCTTATGAAAAGTATGCTGAGAACATGCAGTGCCACGCTTCAACATCCAAAGTCACTCCTTAGTTAAGTTTAACACCATATGTAACTCTTTTGTTTTGTAACAACCAATAAACTCGCAATTTTGATTAACTATGAATTTTTTCATTGATATTGTAGAGAAGAACCTAACTAAACCTAATCCAAACCTTGACTAAAATAATGTATATTGTGCGGAAAGCTAATATCTATATATGCTACGGTACACCCTACCTAGGTAGGTAAGTAGGGTGTATGTATCGTGTATGTACGACAACCCTGCATCACACATACTTTCAGCCTCTCAGAGTCGATCGTAAGTAGTCTAAAAATATTGAGGTAGATCGCCAGCAGTTCAAGGTTGAGCACCCCTGGTCTAGACTCTAGAATGTAACTTATGGTTTGTAATTCGAGAACAGGATAAATTCTATAAAAAGTTTTTAGTTTCACTTTTATGGTACACATTTTGCACCATTAGGTTGGTAGGTAATAAGTATACTTAATAAATTAAAAACTAGTATAGTTAAGAGTTTTTGACTATAAATGCCCCATTAACGTTCGTATTTTTTTTTAGATATAAAAAGCCTAAATAAAAAGTTTCTTCAAATTGTGTTTTTTTATAATGTATTATAATTAGATATATATATATATATATATATATATATATATATATATATATATATATATATAATATATATATATATATATATATATATATATATATATATATATATATATATATATATATATATATATATATATATATATATATATATATATATATATATATAACTACCTGATAAGATCAATAAGCAGTCTTAAGTTCTATTGATCTTATCATGTAATTATCTTCTTTTGGATTAAGATTGTGTTTGTGCGAAAAACCCAAAAAATAGTTTTAAGAATCCGCCACTACAATTTTGGTACTTATTGATAAAATTATGTAGTATGTCCAAGTTTTTGTCATGAGTATTAAAAATATTTTAAACTATGTACCTGGTTTTAAGATACAAGTCTTTTTTCATATTAATAAGGCATTTTAAAATATGTATGTTGTTTTTATATTTCTTTTTACCCTGTCATGATTTTTTTCTACCACTTGTATTCTAACAAACTTTGTGATTTTAATAATTCAGTAACTAAGATTTAATTTGTGCAAGTGTTAAATTTGGTATCTTTTACGCAACCTGTATATGCAATCTTAAACCTAGCAACGCAACGTTGATATTTGCTTTTATTTTACTCAAATAGATTGTTTAACTCTGTCAAAAAATAAACCGAAGATCGCTTATTGTTTATATTTACATTATACTTTGATAGTGGCAAATAGACTAGAAATAGAATAGACTATTCAACAAATGAAAAATAAAAGAGCCTCTAAAGGGATTCCAGCATTGGCGTCTCTCAGTTGAGTTGAGATCCATCGAGAAATGTGAACAATGTCTTGTCAAAACCAGAAATATACCATAGAAAAAACTTCATTTAACTGAAAAAGTCCCATGAGGGAAAAGTTTATATAAGTAATAAGAAACGAAAAATGTATAAGTACAATAAAGTCAGTCTTACCCGGTACCAAAATACGCCTCTTATTAATAAGAATTATAAACTATTTGGTCCCAATTTATATGGTCACCTGACAGTTCGCTGGTTGGTTCTTATTAGTTTGAAAACTATTCAAAAAATTAAATAAAACTCGCCAATGTAAAAAGTATTTATCATTTTTTCACCAATATATTGGTATTCGAAATACCTTTTAAGGGGGAACTGCACGCAGTATTATGGATCATTTGCAAGCCTTCCGCCGCTGCAATATTATGGTAAAACTATAAGAGATATGTGTGTATGTGTATTAGCTTCAATGTGATTTCAATAGGGAAATATGTATAGTTGTCCATTTTCGACCATTTTTCGACCACTTTTTGACGCAAATGCCGTCGCATATAATTTTTTTTTTCGTTTTTTTTTTACGTAACTGCAAAATTTGAAATGGTAAATCGTACTCATGTCTTTGCATTTCTGCAGCGCGTGAACCCTTTTAAACCCATTTTTAAACGAAATGTAATTTAAATTGCCTATACATAACACATTTTTTTGAGGTGGGACATGCAGGAAGTTTTTTCTAATACGTAGGTACCTTTTCATCTTACTTCGAACTTGACTAGACCTTGTCGCTAGTTTTTCACTGTTTGCGTGCAGTTCTCCCTTAATACTTTTTTACAATTTTTACTTCAAATACCTGTAAAAGTATTTGAATCACTTTACTTGACAAAAATTAAGTACAATTACCAGTTATTTGATACTTTAAATACTTTTAAAATTTGAAAGTACTTGTTACTTGGTTCGTGTTGATGATTTTGTAAGTATTTGTTACTTGTACTTCGAATACTTTTTGTCAGTACCTGTGACAGCTCTGGGAATAAGTAGAAACTAGAAATATTGGTACGATTCGCACATGGTGGAACAAAATTGCGCGAAATAAAAATGTTTGAAGAGACAGTATACCAAATGACTATGTGCGGAACTAAGTTGGGTTACACTTTACTAATGAAAGGACAGATTCATAACGGGGGAAGTTCCGGGTAAAAGAAATTTACCGATTTTTTTAATATTAGTGGTAAAACCTATATATTTAAAACACTAGGCCAAATGTTTCAGCAAGTTTGTGAGAGAGATGTACTGCACCGATTTATATGATTTTTTATGAAATTATGGTCTGGTGACCGATTTATCTCTATATCAAACTAATTCTTGCACAAAAATTGAAATTAATTTAATAAATAATATTTTCAGGCTGAGGAAAGAAAAGAAGAATAAGATGAAAGATCAGTACGTTCAAAGAGTGCGAGCTCATCTGAAACAGAACTGAACGCCGAAAATCTCATTACAGCAATTAACACCTATGCTGTGCCCGTGCTGAGCTACAGTTTCGGAATCTTGAAATAGACTAACACGGAGCTAGAGGGACTACAACGAACTACTCTCCTAATGATGACCAAATACAAGTCGCACCACCCAAGGTCATCAACTCTCCGAATGACCTTACCACGAAGAGAAGGTGGAAGATCCCTTGTTAACTTGACCAATTCGCACTCTCGACAGCTGCAAAAATTGAGAGATTTCTTCACCAATAAGACACAAACTTCAGGCCTCTCCTGCATAGTGACCTTAAGAGACAACTCATACTCTCCACTCAATCTCCCAAGCGACAATATCATCCTAAAGTCACTTTCAGACCACAACAAACAAGAAAAGTGGGGTCAAACGGTACTGCAGGGCCGACATCACAATGACTTGAATCAGCCACACATAGATAAGAAGCATCCAACAAGTGGTTGAAGGATGGACAACTATTCCCAGAGACAGAAGGATTTGTTATACAGCAAATACAGAACCAAGTTATTAACACACGAAATTACACAAAATTCATCATCAAAGATCCCATAAGTGTCGAAAATGTAGCGAGAGATCAGAGACTATACAGCATATGACATCTGGTTGCACTTATTAAGCAAACACGGACTACCTCCATCGAAATAACCAGGTGTGTAACATCATACACCAGAAGCTTGCCAATAAATACGGACTCCCGAACACCTGTGTGCCCTATTATAAATACCAACCAAGTTCAGTGCTAGAAAATAATGCCTTCAAACTGTACTACGACTGGGCAATTATCACCGACAGACGGGTGACGAATAATCGGCCTGATGTGGTACTGTTAAATAAGGAAACAAAGTCAGATTATTTATTTGATAGATGTCGCTGTACCCAACAATAACAACGTGTTGGATAAATATCAAGAGAAAAAGGCCAAATATGCGGAGCTAGCCATCGAGATACAGCAGAGGTGGCGAATGAATAAAGTTCATGTGATACCGATCATCGTATCAACTGGATTAGTTCCAAAAACACTAGAACAGAACCTGAAAATCATAGGACTGCATATTAACACCTTCATCCAGAAGGCAGTCCTGCTCAGTACTTGCCACATAGTGATAAAATTCTTACAGGACAACACAGAACTTATAGAAACCAGCCCACTCCTTTTGATGCATGCATCCGGGATGGGCTTGGAACATAACATTTGTTGAGAAATTAATTGTAATTTCGATACTGATAATGATAATAATAAAAATAAAAATAATAATAAATGTCTTTATATTACGAAAATAACTTATATTATATAATCATATAGATATTGGTGGCGCCATTCGATTTAATGGCTCTTCCACGTAACCACACCATCGTCCTAAATATCAAAAGAGTAAAGGAAAAGATAGGTTATATTTATATTCATCTTTATGGCGCTCTGTCTGATAATACCAGGCTTTTGATCTGTTTTCTAAATGCGGACTCAGTGCGTACCCTACGAAATTTGGCAGGAATTTATAGAAAAGTTATAGAAAAAAGTCCTCTGAAACTGGGTGGTTTTCTGTTTAGAAATTCTATGTACAATCCTTGAACGAGTCTGACCTGCATGCACATCCAAATCTCTGGCAACTGAATGCAAATAAGACATATGGCCATTTGGACACGGTATCTTTTATGTAATATTAGTTAACCACATTCTAAATATTCCTGACTAATAGTATCGAATTTTCTAAGTCCAAACCTAATACATGAACTTTTGGATTTTTTGTAAAGTATTTTTATTTCTAGTGAGAATAGCAGGCCAGTACACAATACTACAATATGCTAATGGGGATAGGATTAGTGAGTCGCACAGCCTTAACTTTATATTTGTTGAAAGGATATCTTTACTAAGACATAAAGATGTAAGTTTACAATATGATTTCTGACCAAGACTGGTCACATGTGATTCAATTCTTAGCTGAGTGTCCACATGCATACCTAAGTTTTTACACAATAGCTGAATTTCAGTCATTCTTTATTTAGATATACCTTAAAATTAGGATTCTTTGATAGTTCCTCCTTTTTAGGTCCAAATTGTAGCATTTGAGTTATCTTTTCATTTAGCACCAAATTATGCACAACAGACACAAAAACGATTTTATTCAGATCCTCATTTAATTTTACAGTTGATTCCCTCATATTGTAGTAGATAGTAGTAGATTTGGGTGTCACCAGCATATCGATGTATAGAACAGAAGTTGACAAAAGTATCAAAATCAATCTCGCAAGCGACAATATCATCCTGAAGTCACTTTCAGACCCCAACAAACAAGAAAAGTGGGGTCAAATGGTAGTTAGAGTATAGACCAAGAAAAGCAGAGGCCCTAAAATGCTTCCTTGCGGGATACCTTAAATAACTGAAATGAAATTAGAAACATTTCCATCGATATACGCCCGAATAGAAAAGTAACTTTTCTAAACACTTAATAGCTTTTTGATCAAGGAAAATAAATTTCAATTTTTTAAATAAGAAATCATGATTGAGGGTATCAAATGCTTTACTAAAATCGAGCCATATTAAAAAAGTATTAAGCCCATTATCGCTTACCCTAAATTTATCATCAGTGACCTTACATAATGCCGTCGTTATGCTGTGATTCGCACGAAATCCGGATTGTAATGAGGGTAATCTTTTAAACGTTATTAAAAACTCGTCAAGTTGCCTGCAAATTAACTTTTCCAAAAATTTGAAGGCAGTGGGAACAATACTTATATGTCTAAAATGAGAAATATCACTTTTTTGTATAGGAATATTAGTACATTTCCACTGAGAATGAAAACTGTTTTAATTTTTAGAAATATTTTTAATACAGTATCGGAACTAACTTCTTGAAAAGTAAATTTAGTAAAGTCTCCAAGTTGACCATTATATTCAGTATTGAAAAAGTTATCAAACTTACCTCCATCCTGACAAGTTGGTATACCTATTAAAAAAAGATTATTAAACTCGTCTGGGCTAGCCAAGCCAGTATCGGTATAACATTTAAATCAGACAGAAATAAATCATAATTAAAGTTTTCAGATTGTCTAAAAGTACGAAATTTAGGTTTATTTTTATCTTTTTCAATTTTTAAAGAACATTCTACTAATTAGTAGGAATAATATTGAAGTCACCAACCAAGTTTGTTGAACATACTATAACATCTTAAAGGGTAACAGAGTTAATACTACTTCTAGTTCGGTTTATGCCTAATTGCGATAAACTATAGCTCTCAAGAAATATCCTATTCAATTTAGAGCCATTAGAATCCGCTAGCAAACTTATATTAAGGTCACTTCCAAACAAAATAGCGTCATGCTCAGGAATTAATGAACACAATAAGGTCTCTAGAGTCTTCATTGCATTTGGCAAGGATTCATTGAACGGTCTATACTATACAAAGTACCAAAACAAATATTTTTTCCGTTTACTTTACAGTTTATCCAGAGAGGTCCAATGAGTCATGAGCAGCACGGATATCCAAAACTTTCAATTGAAGCTTCTTTTATAAAAAACGCGACTCCCCCACCCCTTGATGATTTACGATCACATCTTACAGTTTTATAACTAGGAATAAAAACAGCATTGTCAGATATATTACTATTTAACCATGTTTCTGACAATCCAATAATTAAGTAATCATCTGCAAATTCAGAGAACAGATCGAAGCTAGTACATATTGACCTAATGTTAAAAATGACAAAACTTAATTACATTGCATTTCATTACCTTTTGTACAGCCTGTTCCATATCGGATGTACTTCGTGTTGGCGACGGTGCCATAGCGACTACCAGCCGGACAAGTTAAACAAAGTGATAAAGCGTAGATTTGGATTTACTGTGTAAGAAAAATATTATTTAACTCTATTGTTTGGCTGATTATGAACACACTAGTGCACTAACAACAATTATAACATAACACTTGTTGAAGAAAACAACATAAATTCAGGAGCAGGTTTCAGATTTACACCGACATGTTAGACGCGCGCACACCTCAATCAATTGTGCAGATATGGGATTTTCTGTTTGTTGTTAACTAGTTATAATATGTATAGAAGCTAAACATTATTTCGACAATAAGTTGTAACTCCACGTTGCAATTCAAAGCAAGGCAATGTAAATAAATCATTTACGCTAAAATATCTAAAGATGTTATATACTGAGTATGCTTATACGAATTTTATTAGTAATTTTGGCACCAAAAAAATCAATGGTAAGACAATTAGTTTTTACGGATTTTTGGGATAGTGATTTGAATTTGTACTTATTCTTTCTGCTCCATTTTTCAAATTTTTTAATGACTTAAGTAGTTAAAGAAAATTGAATTTATTTACAGTAATGGATCAAGAAAATTGACATTAACCGATAGAGAACTTTTTGATATAATACAAAGTCATACCAATAAATCAATTGATTCTAGGTTTAAATATTTGATCGCTCACCTCTTGGATCAAGTAATTAAAAACAAATTTCTAGTAGGGCAAAAAAAGATATTAAACTGAAACATTATAAAACCATTACATTTTATGAAATTCGTCAAAGCATTTGTCGTGGAGAGGAATTTGACAAGTTTCACAAACCTTTGTTGTTTTGTTCCTACATAGGACCTTCTTCTTGCCTGTTGGCAGACTATCAAGTGAGGTCCTTCGGATGTGGCACAATATAGCGAAGATCTCTTTGGACAAGGCATTTTTGGCTTAACTCCATAATTTTTTAAAAGGTATTGAGAAATTTCTCTGCCAAATTGAAGATTATCTTGATCATATCCGTATGCGTGGGCTAGTTGACTATCCAGTGAAGGATGGGGGTATACCACTTTTTGCCCCTAATA
This sequence comes from Kuschelorhynchus macadamiae, assembly GCA_030620095.1. Taxonomy (NCBI): domain Eukaryota; kingdom Metazoa; phylum Arthropoda; class Insecta; order Coleoptera; family Curculionidae; genus Kuschelorhynchus; species Kuschelorhynchus macadamiae. The sequence goes on along the minus strand of JAUTXW010000873.1, from coordinate 52,643 downwards.
GCAATTCTGTAATTGGATATGTTATTATCCAACTGATCCACGCCTCCCATGTATGTGTTATACATTTTTATTGCATGCGGTTGCGGCACATCAACTTTCTTTTTGTTCTTCACAGAAAATCTTTTGCATTTTTGTAATGGCTCAACTCCAAATTCATTTGACATGACAGTTACAACACTGTTATCTTTCCATTTTATACCTATGACTCCTTTGTTCTTATCCACGACACTGTCCATATTTCCCCTTTTTTCTTTTTTCATTATGTTTGAATCATTTAATTTACATTTCATGGTTCTATGGGGTTATAAATATCTTTCCCGATTTAGGGCAGAGTTCCAAAAAAAATAGTATGCAATCTCACGAAAAAAAGGCAGATTTTTTAAAATAAACGCAAAGTGGTTAGAAAGATCTATTTATTTACCTCCTAAAGCCGTCCACAGATTTATTTCGAAGAAAGTAGTAAGCGGAGAAAAAGATTTAAAGTCTCTCCAGTTACGTGGTGAAACCAGCAGACAGCAGGTTGCTCACGCAACACAATAACACAAATATGTTTTCGACTATACGGCAAAAGTAAAGCGGCAAGAATATTGAAAGATATCACCAATGTCCTAACTAAAACAGAATACTGAAAGGCAATGGAAAACAAAAAAAATCTTTATTTAATAATTGAAGCTAAACTCATCAAGAGCCAATTTAATTTATAAGACAATATAAATTTAGTTTTAGTATGTAACGTAATTGGGGTTTCGATGATCCTTCTGGGAAGTCGGAATACAAACAAATATTTCAAAACTTAAATAGTCCAGATTCTAGTATATTTCTTACGTCTTTAGTGCCCATAAAACTTGTCTATGGTGAAGCAATAAAACTTGTCTAAGGGGAAGTAAGTGCTTCTGCAAATATTATCTGGCGATACACAAGAACTTCATTGCCACGATTTTGCCATCCGATTAAGTAGCAATTCATTCATGAGACAACGGAACATAACCAACAAGAAAAACATCACTTGAATTCTCAAATTTCTAAGGCTGTTCCTTTTAAATGTAATTTGAACACAAAATGTTTAAGCATAGGTTTTGAGTTACACTTGACTATGCTCGACTGCAAAGTTTGTAATGCAATAACATATAACAAATCTACCCAGAAATGTTACCTTTGTGAAACTACGTCAAGCAATTTAACAATATTGAACCTGCTATCCTTAGACCAATTATTGACAATAATCTTAAATACGGAATTTCAACATTACACGCCTGGATACGGATTTTGATTGTTTGTCACATTTAGCTTAGAAGATGGATACTGCAAAGTGGCAAACTCATTGTGCTGAAGATAAGCTAAAAGTATAAAAGCAAAAAAAAACGTATCCAGGAGCTACTTCGTTTCTGACTGGGGCTAATAGTGGACAAACGTAAATCAGTTTTTGAAAGTGGGAACACAGCACGCAGATTTTTTGAGAACGCAGGAACAGTTTCTGAAATGACGAGAATTGATCTCAATTTAATTTGTAGGTTTTATTTTGTGCTACAAACTTTGTCATCGGAGTTCGAAATACACATTGAAAAATTCAGACAATATTGCTTAGAAACTGCAAACAAATATGTATCTTTGTATTTGATGCTTACCACCATTCATAAAATTTTAATATATGATGCTGAAATAGTACATAATTTTTTCCTTTCAATTTGGCAATTATCCGAGGAACCACGTGATGTGCGCAACAAAGATTTAAAAAAATATCGAGAGAGTTTTCATAGAAAAACTTCGAGTCAAGACAATTTAAGAGATATTATAAATTTCCTCGGATTTCATAACAAGTTTCAGAAAAATGCAGCAACAAATTAAGAAGCTTTTTCCTGAAGCAATAAATTTACTAGAACTTCCTAACATTAATTTTACTTCTAACGAAGAGCACATCATAGACTATATTTGCATTGGATTATCTAATTTGTTGCAATTTAATTGCAATGAGTTTAGCTGCCCTTTTCTCCAAATATTTGTTACATTTAACTTACTTTTTCATAATGTTTAACTCTATTATATTATGTCTTTTTTTAAACGTTTCGCTATTTTCTATTTTATTCAATATTTATGTTTCTATATCAATTAAAAAACAGAAAACCCCAATTTCAAAAATGTTTAAAACCATTTAAATTTTAGCTCCATTTTTTTTTTAATAGACATTAGAACATATTTTTTTGACGCGTCAAGGCACTGCCGCGCAACAGTCTCTATTCGCGATCAGTGTGGAGGGGTCTGAGGGAGCCCTTCAACGCCATTTGAGGGAAAAACATCCGGACCCCAAACGAGTGACTGAAGATACACCACAGCCCATGACGAAGAAGGCTAGACTTGACCAAGTTAACTGTAAGAAATTTTCCTAATATTTTTAAATAGTTATTCTACCCTTTTTTGAATATATACGACAAAGCATTTCATTGTTCTAGAGCCACCCACATCGTCCACGATGTAATCAATGTGCGCTGGCGATTCCTACTAATCGTTAGATAGGCCATATCCGGAGTCCTAGCATATTGCTACTAGCTGAGTTGAGCCTGAGTAAGCAATTCAGATCATCAAAACATCGTTTAAAAAAACAGAATTGTAACATACCGACTTCCTCCAAACCAAGACTCCAACAGTGTGAAGAGATTTGTTCGAATAGGTCATTAAGAATGAACAACGGCAACAGAAAATATCAATAATCTAGAGAATTTTATTTAGCTTTGTATTACGTCAGATTACGTCTGCAACGATTTACTACTGTGATTTCTTGTTCCCTATTCACGTCAGTAAACTACAGCTGTCCTTGTCTGGCTAAAGACACCGACCGACCCAGACATACGGCTGCTGCTAAACGGCTAAAGGCAATGTAATTTCTTTTATTTCGAAGCAGCTAGGCAGGACCGGCATTGCTGAATACAAATCTTCTACTATGACAATTTTTTTGTTTTTTATATCTGAATGGTCAAAACTCAGATTTTAAGTGGACCATGCAAATTTTTAATCGAAATCCAAAATTAAATATTTTCAAAATAAATTAGATTAGGTATTTAATGGCCAATTTTGAAATATGTTTGCCACACATGTATTATATTACCTGGTAAACAGGGCTACAAAGTTTTATAATAATTATATTCTACAGGGTGCCCAGTTTTCATTGATATTATTAGCAAATATACGGGGTTGGGGTTAAGGATATTTTTATAGAATTCATTGACATCTTTTTACTTCCCTCGTAAAAGGGAAATATTGTCATCGTGAAAAAATCACTCTCCGAGATCTTTTCAGATCTTCACGTTTCATGGGCCCTAGATGACGAAAAACATGTTTTCTCAATTACGTTCTGTTAGCGTAGCTAAAAATCTACGTACCCGATTGAGTTCAAATTTTAGTCAATTAAGGGTCATATGGGGATAACATGGTAACATTTTGGTAAAAGTCCAATATGGCGAAACAAAATGGCGGCCTAATAAAACGTTAAAACATTTATTATTAAAAAACTACTCATCCAATTTATCTCAAATTTTGCAAAAACATCTAGTAGTATGTTGGACTCAACTGGTAACATTTTGGTACGAATCCAAGATGGCGGAATAAAATGACGGCTTTATAAAATATTTAACAATTCAACCTGAAAAACTGCTTAATGGTTCGATTTCAAATTATATGTCATAACTAATTGTGGTATAGGGATCAACTAGTAAAATTGTGGTCCCAATTCTAGATGGCCGAACAAAATGGCTGCCAAATAAAATGTTTGTAATCAAGAAAAAATCACCCTCTCAGGTTTTAGATCTTTACGTTTTAGCGTCCCTAGATGCCAAAAAATATGTTGTATCAATTCCGTCGGTCCGTCTGTCGGTCTGTCTGTCTGACAATTCGCGGCATAGATTAAAGACTACTTACCCGATTGTCTTGAAATTTTAACCAAGAATTAAGAGTCATATAGGGATGAGCGGGTACTATTTTGGTAAAAATACAATGTAGCAAAACAAAACGGCGGCCTAGTGAAATGTTAAAAAAATTATTACAAAAAAACTTTATTTAATAGACTTTTGTTTTTTTTTACTGGATCCTAACCCCAAATAATCCACCACTCTAACAAAATAACAAGAGTATTATTAACGAAAATCATTTAGAAACTTAATATCTGGGAAATATATGCAGACCAACGGAGTAGGTAAAGACTGATAATATGGGTTTCATGCAGGATATAGGATTTATGTATGTGTCCTGAGAATGCTACAATTAAGTTGCAAAACGTCGACAATTTGAAAAAAGACACTGTAACAAAAGTTTTTAATCATTGTTCCGCCATATTGGATTTTACCAAAAGTTTACCCCCCCAGTCATCCCAATATGACCCTTAATTTTTGGTCAAAATTTGAAGTCAATCGGGTAAGTAGTGTTTAAACTATGTCGCGAACTGACAGACGGACCGACGGAATTGAAAAACATGTTTTTTGGCACCTAGGGACGCTCAAACGTGAAGATATGTAAAACCAGAGAGGGTGATTTTTCACGATTACAAAAATTTTATTTGGCCGAAATTTTGTTCCGCCATCTTGAATTAGTAACACAGTTTTACCAGTTGAGCCCTATACCACAATTAGTTATGGCACACAATTTGAAATCAATGCATTAAGCAGTTTTGTCAAGTTGAATTTTTAAATATATTATTATACCGCCATTTTGTTCCGCTATCTTAGATTCGTACCAAAACTTTACCAGTTAATTCCAACATAATATTTGATGTTTATGCAAAATTTGAAGTAAATTGAATAAGCAGTTTTTTCATAATAATTTTTTTAACATTTCATTAGGCCGCCATTTTGTTTTGCCATCTTGGATTGGATCATCCCGATATGACCGATAAGTCAATCGGGTAAGTAGTCTTTAAGCTATGCCTCGAGCTGACAGACAGACAGACGGACCGACGGAATTGATGAAACATATTTTTTGGCATCTAGAAACGCTAGAACATAAAGATGTGTAAAAGCTGAGAGGGTGATTTTTTCACGATTACAAACATTTTATTTGACCGCCATCTTGAATTAGTACCATAATTTTACTAGATGATCCCTATACAAAACCATTAAGCAGTTTTTAAGGCTGAATTTTTAAATATTTTACTAAACCGCCATTTTGTTTCGCCATTTTGGATTCGTACCAAAATATTACCAGTTGATTCCAACATAATACTTGATGTTTTTTTGCAAAATTTGAGATAAATTGGATGAGTAGTTTTCTAATAAATTTTTAACAATTCACTAGGCCGCCATTTCACCATATGGGATTTTTATCAAAATGTTACTAGGACATTCCCATATGACCCTTAATTTTTGACCAAAGTTTGAAGTCAATAGGGAAAGTAGTCTTTAAGCTATGCCACGAAGTGACAGACAGACAGACAGACAGACAGATAGACGGACCGACGAAATTGATAAGACATTATTTCTCGCATCTAGTGAAGCTAAAACGTAAAGATGTGTTAAACCTGAGAGGGTGAGGGAGGTTAAGCAGTTTATTCAGGCTGAATTATTAAATATTTTAAGCCGCCATTTTGTTTCGCAATCTTGGATTCGTACCAAAATGTTACTTGTTGATTCCAACATAATAGTTGACTTTTTGCCAAATTTGAGATAAACTGGATAAGAAGTTTTTTAATAATAATTTTTTTAACATATCACAAGGCCGCCATTTTGTTTCCCCATTTTGGATTTTTACCAAAATATTACCAGGTCTTCCCCGTATGACCCTAAATTTTTGACCAAAATTTGAAGTCATTCGGGTAAGTAGTGTTTAAGCTATGCCGCGAAATGGCAGACAGACAGTTGAGCCCTATACCACAATTAGTTATGGCACACAATTTGAAATCAATGCATTAAGCAGTTTTGTCAAGTTGAATTTTTAAATATATTATTATACCGCCATTTTGTTCCGCCATCTTAGATTCGTACCAAAACTTTACCAGTTAATTCCAACATAATATTTGATGTTTATGCAAAATTTGAAGTAAATTGAATAAGCAGTTTTTTCATAATAATTTTTTTAACATTTCATTAGGCCGCCATTTTGTTTTGCCATCTTGGATTGGATCATCCCGATATGACCGTTAATTTTCGATAAAAATTTTAAGTCAATCGGGTAAGTAGTCTTTAAGCTATGCCTCGAGCTGACAGACAGACAGACGGACCGACGGAATTGATGAAACATATTTTTTGGCATCTAGAAACGCTAGAACATAAAGATGTGTAAAAGCTGAGAGGGTGATTTTTTCACGATTACAAACATTTTATTTGACCGCCATCTTGAATTAGTACCATAATTTTACTAGATGATCCCTATACAAAACCATTAAGCAGTTTTTAAGGCTGAATTTTTAAATATTTTACTAAACCGCCATTTTGTTTCGCCATTTTGGATTCGTACCAAAATATTACCAGTTGATTCCAACATAATACTTGATGTTTTTTTGCAAAATTTGAGTCATATGGGAATGTCCTAGTAACATTTTGATAAAAATCCCATATGGCGAAATGGCGGCCTAGTGAATTGTTAAAAATTTATTAGAAAACTACTCATCCAATTTATCTCAAAAATTGGATGAGTAGTTTTCTAATAAATTTTTAACAATTCACTAGGCCGCCATTTCGCCATATGGGATTTTTATCAAAATGTTACTAGGACATTCCCATATGACCCTTAATTTTTGACCAAGGTTTGAAGTCAATAGGGAAAGTAGTCTTTAAGCTATGCCACGAAGTGACAGACAGACAGACAGACAGATAGACGGACCGACGAAATTGATAAGACATTATTTCTCGCATCTAGTGAAGCTAAAACGTAAAGATGTGTTAAACCTGAGAGGGTGAGGGAGGTTAAGCAGTTTATTCAGGCTGAATTATTAAATATTTTAAGCCGCCATTTTGTTTCGCCATCTTGGATTCGTACCAAAATGTTACTTGTTGATTCCAACATAATAGTTGACTTTTTGCCAAATTTGAGATAAACTGGATAAGAAGTTTTTTAATAATAATTTTTTTAACATATCACAAGGCCGCCATTTTGTTTCCCCATTTTGGATTTTTACCAAAATATTACCAGGTCTTCCCCGTATGACCCTAAATTTTTGACCAAAATTTGAAGTCATTCGGGTAAGTAGTGTTTAAGCTATGCCGCGAAATGGCAGACAGACAGACAGACTGACAGACGGAACGATGGAGTTGATAAAACATATTTTTTTGGCATCTAGAGACCCTAAAACATAAGGATGTGTAAAACTTGAGAGGGTGATTTTTTTCACGATTACAAACATTTTATGTGGCCCCCATTTTGATCGGCCATCTTGAATTAGTACCACTATTATACTATTTGATCCCTATACCACATTAGTTATGGAACACCCTTTGAAATCAAACGATTAAACAGTTTGTTCAGGCTGAACTTTTAAATATTTTATTAAGCCGCCATCTTGGATTTGTACATAATACTTGATGATTTTGCAAAATTTGAGATAAATTGTATAAGTAGTTTTTTAGCTACGCCGCGAACAGACAGATAGACCGACGGGATTGAGAAAACATGTTTTTCGTCATCTAGGGACCCTGTAATGTGAAGATCTGAAAGAATGTCGGATAGTGATTTTTTCACGATTACAATAATTCCCATTTACGAGGGAAGTAAAAAATACTATATTTTCCTATATTTAAAATATTAAATAATTTTTAAAACCAAATACTGTAACTATATAACCTCTAAAAACTGAAAAGAAAAGAACTACTATTTGACTTGCAAAACGTCACCAAATCTTTGAATCCACCCCTGCTCGCAAATGTTTTAACACAAATTCTGTGTACTCCAAATGCCGATATAAAATATGCTGATTTCAAGAAACGAAGATAGCAGTACCAAAAGACTGAGATGCGTTATTGGCTGTTCAGAAAATAAGATGGAATTATTTCACTTATAGGATCATTTTGTAGAGAAATCCTGAATTTATTTTTAAACCAATTAGGAAATCACCTAGAAAAATGTTGATTATTGACGTGTGATGTATTTATAATTAAATATTAGTCATCTAGGTATTAAAAAAAAGTGGATTAAAACTTTACATTTTTATGAAATGTTGACGTTCCTTTATTATTTCTAAATAAGTTTTGTATGTTTTTTTAAAAAGAAAAAAATATAATAATTGACTAGTTTAAGAACATGACTAAAGACTGGTTTGGGATTGTCTTAGAAAAAAAAACATGTGCGGCCATAATTTGTTCCAGAAAATCGACCAAAATCGTGTTAAATTTCAGGCGTATGTTCACCCTTAAGCTAGAAGGGGATAATTTTAGAAGGTTTTATCATCTTAAAGTCGATGTGGAGCTATTCAGACGTTTCCTCCTGCAAACATCAGAGACAACGGTGGTGAAGTCGTTCAATACAAAGTTCCAACGAGTGAATGAGAGAAGTAGGAGTTGTTTAGACAGTTCGCCGCTATTATGGACAGGAAAACTTCGGAGTACCAGGAAAAAGATAGTGGCGCGTTTTCCTTTCATAAATACATTATTATGTGTTTTAATATTTTAGTTTTGCATTATGTAATCTTATTTACTAATATTGTTCCCTGTTATAGTTTAATTATTAATAAAATAAACTCTAAAAGCATCATCATATCTACCTCTACCTGTAGTGTACGTACCTTAATTAGTATGCCCGTTTATTGTATAAATTCCTTTATTAGAAATATCATCATTGTCATTTGTTGAAAACGACAGCCCTGTCTGCCATTTTAGGCAGTTATCGTGTAGTCCCTCAATTTCTGTATTTTTAGTAGTTGAATAAACCCATAATTAGTATATCAATTCGTATCACTTTGACTGATACACAACATACCAAAGGAGATAGAATCAAAGCACGCTGTTTTAAACATTCAAAACAACGAGGAGAAATGTTTCATGTGGTCAGTCTTAGCTCACCTACATCGAACACAAAGTACAAATAGAGTCGCAAACTATCTGCCTTTAGAAAGTAAATTTAACTTTACAGGTACGGAATTCCCAATTAAACTTTAAGGATGTCTATAAGTTTGAACGACTCAATATTTCTCTCAATGTTTATGGATTAGATAAAGTGTTCGAAAATGGCAAAAATAAAATTGAAGTCGTTGGTTTCTTATATCTTACAATTTTACAGGATCATGAAATGAGAGGCACGTCAATTTATTCTTCTCTAAGTAATGAACATAACAGAGAGTTTCATAATGCAACCTATCTGTCATATTTGCGAGAAACCATTTAAGTGGGAGATGAAAGAGTAAGAGATCTCATAACTACAAAATAAATTTTTAAAGCTCCGCTTTCTCGACAGTTTTCGTTTTATGGCGTCAAGTTTAGGCAAGTCAAAATTTAGATTCATCTCATTGTCGAGAAGTGATAAAATATTTCCCCGGGGAAGATGAATTTAAACTTATTCGTCAGACGTTTTCCCATATATTTATGTGGATTCTTTTGCAAAAATGGATGACACCAAGCTTCCATCCATCCATCCATCCATGACTTCTATAACTGTGAAAAGAAGCCATCAAGCGAGAAGATTTTAAACGTGCGCAGATTGTGTGAGATTCATTTAAATGAGCACTTTTTTTAGGTCAATATCCAGATATTTATTTAAATCCGACGTATTAATTTAAGCAGATGTTTTTGGGAATTTCAGAGACGTGTACCTAGTAACATAATGGTCTAGATCCATGTCACCGCTCTTAAACATTCGTCCAACTAGAACTACTGACAGATCTAAATAGTTACCCTTCCTGAAACGCGATATTCGCAGAGGAGTGGCTCAATGTAGTGGAAAGCTTTTGCGAATAATACATTTTTACCGAATTACGAAGCTACCGAACCGTCCTCTTGGATGCCACCAATTTATATGGTGCAGCCATGTCACAATATCTACCAAAAGGTAATTTTAGCTGGCTTTTTTAGACAACATTTATAGCTAATTTTTATAAAATGGAAAAATATATTATCCATATCCAAAATCTCCAACAGGCATTAAATTATGGACTTAAACTTACGAAAAAACCACTCTTTCTTTCTTTTAATCAGTCACCCTGGTTAAAAGATTCAAATACAGCAAAACGAAAGGCCGCAAAAAATAAGTTTGAAATAGATAAAGCTAATTACCTATTGTGAAAATATCGGTAGAATATTTGGCGAAAATTTAGTAGCCATTCAAATGGCTTTTGTATAGCTATATTAAACCAAAATACGGGGCAAAAGCCACCTTACTCTACACCACAATGAATAACTTATTTTAAAAGTTGAAACAAAACATTTCTATACAGACATTAGCGAAAATTTAGATAAATTTGACATATCTAATTACTCACAGGATAACCCGCACGGTATTCCGGTAAATACATCTATTTTTAAAAAAATGAAAGATGAATATCGGAAAATATCGCATGGGAGTTCTATGGAACCGGGACGAAAGCATTATGAATAAATGTAGATAGAGAGGTAACAAAGAAAGCCAAAGTTGTACCGGATTACGTTGCCAAAAAAAGAACTTAGTCTAGAAAACTACAAAACAGCGGTAAACATAGCAGGTACATCAGTTCATTTAGAGATTAATATTTGCCGTTAACATTTTCATGACATGTATGTCGAACTTATAAGATAGCTCTGTAGGTGCAGACGACAAGCCCTATCGTATACCCATAAGCTATATATGTACGATTTTTTAGGTTTTAGCATTGTCTTTATAGGGATAAGACTGGCAACATAGGCTTTCTCACTTATTTCGGTCTGATACACGATTGCATTTCCAGCATGAAAGGCTAATATTTCGTTTTACCGCGGGTTTTTTGTCTCGATTACGTATAACGAGTACTTGCATTGTTGCCGCTCCGTCTCGCTCGCGTACTCCAGAAGCCGCGGCAGAAAAATTATTTATTTTCAATGTAGACGATCGTTTTTGCATTTTAAAAGCAGGTAGTTACTTTTGCAATGAAAGTAAAAAAAATATCCCATTGGGGTTGCAATATAAATACTATGGTTGCAATAATTCTAGACGGAACCCTAAAAATGAATTGATTTTTTAAATTTCCAGTAAATGAAGAAATATTATTAATAGTGGTAAGTAGCGTTAATGAATTTTGTTTTTACTAGCTGCAAAGCGTTAGATAGTAAAGCCAGGCAAAGTGTTTTTGGAGTATAAAACCTCTCTCTAGACCTACGCCAAGCAAAATATTTTTCTATTCGTCTAAGCAATGACTCCCTGTTACGAGTTTTTGTTATTTGTTTTAAAAGTTAAAAAACGCGAACAATTCGATTTTTATGTAGCATTAATTTTTTATTGACATCTAGAATAATTTAAGTTATTAGCTTGACTCATTTTGTATGCTTATGAGAAGCTGCGTAATAATATATATTTTATATATATATATATATATATATATATATATATATATATATATATATATATATATATATATATACTAAAAATACCTATTTTAAGGATTGGCATTAATATATATATATATATATATATATATATATATGGCTATATATATAATATTATAAATATATATATATATATATATATATATATATATATATATATATATATATATATATATATATATATATAATATATATATATATATATATATATATATATATATATATATATATATATATATATATATATATATATATATATATATATATATATATATATATATATATATATATATATATATATATATATATATATATATATATATATATATATATATATATATATATATATGTATATATGTATATATATATATATATATATATATATATATATATATATATTTGAAATCAGAAAAGAAAGGTTTTTCGTTTTCGCGTATAATATACAGGGTGTTCCATTTAAAAAAAAATATAGGTATGTTTACCCCACTCTTGCCGACGAGTAATTATTTCATTGAATATTCTCAAAATAGAATATGGGAAAAAAACTACAATTTCTGTATTAAACATTTTTTTCTATTTTTAAAAATAAAGGCTACAGATAGCCACGTAAATATAAACAAAGACCCTGTACAGAAAACCAACACATACCGATAGATATTTAAATGCAAGATCACATCCTCACCCAGCACAAATTCAAGCTGTGGCCAACACTCTAATATCTAGATTAGATGATTAAACTTTCTTCCCATTTGGCACAAAATTGTTAACACGTCGAGCCTCGCTTCACACTTTATCCAGGCTTAGTACTGGTTCAAAATTAACAAACAAAACAAATGAAAAAAGCACAAAACCCTTACAATTACTTAAATTAGTCACAAAAAGCTCACAAGTGATCAAAATGTTTTCCATCATTATCAATGCATTTATTTAATTTATTTTCGGTAGATAAAACCGGTGCATCAATTTCGGCCCTGGACAAGCTTTCAATAGCATTTCGAATTTGTTCCATCATATCTTCTCTGGTTGTTGGTTTCTCTTGAAAAATCAGGTCTTTTAGTCTACCCCACAGATACAAATCTAAACAAGTTAAATCCGGCGAATGCGCTGGCCAGGGAAACAAACTTCCTCTCCCAATAATACGATTCGGATATTGTTCCTCTAAATGTTGACGTACGATTTGGGTATAATGTGCCGGACAACCATCAAGTTGAAACCACATATTTCTTCTTGCTTCCAAGCAGACATTAAGGATTTGGTCGAAAAAAATATTAGCCTATAATTTTTCCTTCCACGATTCCGCACCATACGTTTAAACTCCAGAGATTTTGATGTTCTACTTGCCGCATCCAATGTGGGTTTTCCTGAGACCAGTAATGCGATTAACTGAAACACAGACGAGAAAAAACAAACTTAATATAATATCTGGTGCTTTAAAAAAAATGGCTACACAAATCGCACTATGGAGAAAGCTATTAATGCACAGCGTTCGCTAACAACGAACACTAAAAATTATGAACCGGGAAGGCAACAAGTAATCTTACCATATGTAAAGGGCACAGCAGACAGAATCGGAAGAATTCTTAGAAAACACAACATTCCAACATTCATTACACAAGCCCCAAACAACCATAGGCATAGTTTATACAAAGTCAATTGGAACAGCAAAAAAACAACGAAACACTTATGCCACCAGTCGATTGTAAACCAAAGTCTCTGCCAAAGGCGTGTTGTCAAACGGTGACATAATTATTACCGCGTGCTGTCGAACGGTGATAGGTCCCAATTGACTTTGAATAAACTTTAAACTACTTGGAAATCCAAAAGACAAAATCAGATTGGAAAACCACGGGGTATACAGCATTCCATGCCAGGACTGTGAAAAGCTACACGTGGGATAAACTAACAGGCGAATATCAGCAAAAGTGGAAGAGCATCAGATATAAACAACCTCGACCCTATTCCTACATCATCAGGAAACCGGCCACAAAATTAATTTCGATGGATGTGGGGAGATTGCCAATATAGAGCATTATAAGACCCGAATAATACGAGAAGCCATAGAAATAGAAAAACAAGGTGATTTAAATAAAAGGGACGAACCATTAAAACTACCAACAGTATGGAAGACAATAATCGACAAATCTAAAATTACAAAAAATTAAGCGGAATTAGCGCAACAACAACATCCGGAAAACATAAATAATGACCAACGCCGCTCAGATATAAACTTCGGCAGCAGGTGGGGGTATAAAAGAAAAGCTTCGAAAATGCCAAATATGATTTTGAATATATAAATATATAAGTAGATATATATATATATATATATATATATATATATATATATATATATATATATATATATATATATATATATATATATATATATATATATATATATATATATATATATATATATATATATATATATATATATATATATATATATACATATATATACATATATATATATATATATATATATATATATATATATATATATATATATATATATATATATATATATATATATATATATATATATATATATATATATATATATATATATATATATATATATATATATATATATATATATATATATATATTTAAAATATGATTATTTTGACACATTTTTTTTTAAGAAAAAGATATTAGGGATTTTTTTAACGAAATGTTGATTCTCGATTCTTACTCAGCATCATCAAGAACCCCCTTATACCAAATTTTAACAAAATAAGTCATTAGCTTTGGGAAATACGAGCTTTTTAAGAAACGCATTTTTTTTTATTTCAAAGGCAGAAATCTCTTAAACCACTGTCTTGATCAAGAAACACTAATTTACATTGTTTTATTAGTTTGACCATTTTTATCAAATTTAGAAAACAAAATAGTTCTAAGACGTACTCTAAAACTTCTTCAGCTCTGCTAAATAAAAATAAAAAACAGTCTTAAAGCAATTTTTTTACTAAAATTCAATAAAGCTCTTTAAAATAATAAAAAAAATATAAAACAGTGTTTTTTTGATCAAGACAATGGTTTAAGAGATTTCTGTCTTTGAAATAAAAAAATGCCTTTTTTGAAAGCTCATATTTCCCAAAGCTAATGACTTATTTTGTTGAAATTCGGTGTAAGCTCGCTCGCCAACTTGCGATGTCAAAGTTGAATATGTCAAAATAGTCATACTTTAAATCAATCCATATACATCACCAATATTTCAAACAAACCTGGTAGTTAATTCCTAAGATATTCGGGTGTTCCGCTTTTAAATGGGTCACACTATATATATACATATATATATACATATATATATATATATATATATATATATATATACAGGGTGTACCACTAAGGGCGGCCGGGTAGCTTTTCTCAGAAACTATGAAAGCTACAGCTTCGCGAAAAAAAATTTCATGACTAAAGTGACTAAGTGAAATTGCTGGAAAATATTTTCAAGTTTGTAAAACTACCGCAAGATGACGTACCTGCAATGGTAAATAAAAAAACACTTTTTTTTGCAAAAATACCCAATATGAGATAACATTTTGATAACAGCAACAAAAACTCCAACCAAATCTGCGTCAGTTTTGTTAAAGGCGTTTTGTCATATTTCCAATAATAAGGGTGGGGGAAGGTGATAAATAAATCAAGTTTCAAAGCGCTGTGTCTCCTACATCTTTTATTTAATATTATCCAAGTGGGTACTTGTTTGAAAGAGCATTTAAAGCTCTTTTAACTACTGTCATTTTTAGTGTTCGATAATTCTTGGTACACTAACTAGAGGGCGTTGTTTAAACAAAACTCAATTTTTAGAGATTTTCTCGAAAAAATCAAATGGAACGGTATGCTTTTAACAGAGTGATTTTGAAGAGGAAAAAATTGCCTAAATTCTGGCGAAAACCGCGTTTTAATATATTTATTCATTTTTTGGTTATTTGAAAATAACCTGTTTTCCACTGTTAAAAAAAGAATAAAAGCTTTTAATCTTAATTAAATGTTATTATTCTGCGACAAAGTATTCTTTATTACAACTTGAAAGCAAATAATCCTTATAACATTAGTGTTGGTTTTACCTCACACTTTATCCAGGCTTGGTACTGGTCCACATTTATTTATTATCAAAAATTTGAAGAGTGTTTAAAAGCCAACGGGCTATAACAATAACAAAACCGAAAACCCAATAAGTAAATCACTAACAACATGAAAAAAGAATAACGATAACATACAAATCTTAAAAAGTACAATTAACAAAAATGTCTTTACAAATGTTCAAATTGTTTTCCATTATTTTCAATGCAACGATCAAGTCTTTGCCGAGTGCTAGCAACGGCGACTTCAATTTCAGCTCTCGAAATGCTAGCTATAGCATTTCGAATTCTTTCAATCATATTTTCTGGCGTAGTAGGGCGCGTTTCAAACACAATGTCTTTTATTCTTCCCCACAAATAAAAATCAAGCACAGAGAGGTCCGGGGATCTAGCAGGCCATGAAAACAAACTGCCTCGTCCTTTCCAGCCGTTTCGATAATATTCGTCCAAAAAATTACGAACTGCCCTGGAGAAGTGTGCCGGACAACCATCATGTTGAAACCACATTTGTCTTCTGATTTCTAAACGAACATCTTCCAATAGCGCAGGCAACTCATTTGTTAAAAGGTTTAGATAAACTTCGCCGTTTAAGTGACCATTAAAAAAAATGGGCCAATTATGTAGCCGTCCAGTATGCCACACCAAACGTTTACACTCCATCGATTTTGATTGTCGACTTCACGCATCCAGTGAGGATTAACTGATGACCAATAGTCCATATTATGTAAATTGACCCCTCCAGTGTTCGTGAAGGTTGCTTCATCCGTCCATAATATGCGGGTCAAGAAATAGGGATTCTCGACAATCATGGATCTTAGCCAGTAGCAGTGATCTAATCTTGAATCAAAATCTCCTTCTGTCAGAGCTTGGTGCAGAGTAACGTGATATGGATGTAATTTATTGTCTAACAAAATTCGATGTACCGTCGACTTAATAATTCCCAAGTCCAACGAAATTACTCTGGTGCTTAAATGTGGATTAATTTGAACGTAAGTAAGAATGTTGATAATGTTATCCTCATTTCTAATTGCACGATTTCTTCTAGGCACTGAAATCGGATTCACTTGACCAAATTCGCGCAAATTTTTAGCTAAACGCATAAATACTCTTTTACTGAAATGTCTTCTATCAGGATATTTAGCTGCATATACTCGCGCGGCTATATTCGCATTTTCGAAATTTTGGAAGTATACGGCTAACATGACACAAGCTTCTTCAATGGAATAAGACATTTTTACCAAGTCAGTTTAAGAAAATTATGATAACATACTAGCAAATACTAAATAAGCTCTAACAATAAATATGCATTGTTGCTTATTTGAAGTTTGACATACGGCCATTTTTAAATTGAGTAACGCGCCAGCCAACCACGTTTAATTTGCCTTTTTTGTTTTTACCCAGCCTACTTGCAATATTTTAACGTTGACGCATAACTAATAATATTCTTCGTTATTAACGTTATGTCTGTGAACATTAACATTAATACAAATAACGATTTATTCGAATACAGAATAAGCTATTTTTAAAATTAGGAATTAGGTTTTAGGATTTTTCCCTTTTATGAATGCTTCATAGGAAATAACTTAAAAAATGAATAAAGATATCGAAACAGGGTTTAGTTAATTTTTCCCTCCTTAAAATCACTGGGTTTACAGAAATGACAACAATTTTGAACATTTGTAAAGTCATTTTGTAATGGTAATTTTTTAGGACTTCAGTTTTACCGTTTTGTTATGGTCATAGCACGTTGGACTTTAAATGCTTCAAATTTTTGATAATAAATAAATTTGGACCAGTACCAAGCCTGAATAAAATATGAGGTAAGGCCAACACTATTATAATAAGGAGTATTTGCTCTCTAGTTAGTGTACCAAGAATTATCGAACACCAAAAATGACAGTAGTTAAAAGAGCTTTAAATGCTCTTTCAAACAAGTACCAACTTGGATAACATTAAATAAATGATGTAAGAGACAGAGCGCTTTGAAAGTTGATTTATTTAACACCTTCCCCCACTCTTATTATTGGAAATATGACAAAACGCCTGAAACAAAACTGACGCAGATTTTAGAGTTTTTGCTCCTGTTATCTCATGTTGGGTATTTTTGCAAAAAAAGTGTTCTTTTTATATACCATTACAGGTACGTCATCTTGCGGTAGTTTTACAAATTTGAAAATACTTTCCCGCAATTTCTCTTTGCCACTTTAGGTATGAATTTTTTTTCGCGAAGCTGTAGCTTTTATAGTTTCTGAGAAAACCTAGCCGGCCGCCCTTAGTGGGACACCCTGTATATATATATATATATATATATATATATATATATATATATATATATATATATATATATATATATATATATATATATATATATATATATATATATATATATACATATATATGGCCCAACGAAAAGGTCCCACCCTTATTTATGACTTTCCTGGTATATTTTGGGAAAAACGCTTGGACACGTCAATTTTGATTTTTAGGGGGACGTCTTTTCATGTATGATTGTATAATACAGGGTGTTCCAAAAATAAGATATCGCATTACACTTGACATTTTTAAATGGAAACCCCCAATTTTTTTTCTATTTTTGGATTCTCCAGGAAGTTTTTAGTAACTTTTGTATAATAGAGTTTATACCTATCTTCAACCATTTTGAAGTTATTTGAATAATTGAATAATATCAAGTATTGATAAATTAAATTCAAGAAAGGATCAAAATAACGAAACTTTATTATCAAAACGGAAACATTGCAAGGGCTACTGCCCGGTTGTTTAATACGTTACATTCAGTCAAAAATATTAACCATAAGTATGTGGCTAAATTAATAAGAAAATTTGAAGCAACTAGATCTGTATCTAATATTCGCCGGAATCAGGAACACTAAACCATTTACAGTTTTACATTCACATTAAAATTTAAACAAAAATTAGTTACTTAGCTACAATGTGTCAAAAAGTCAATGTGGTAATAAATGTTGAAAGTGGTGTCCGTTTACCTCCATGCAATAATAAATATTTTGCTCAAATCTATTCCTAACATTTTCACACATTTCTGGAGTTATTTGTCTGCATTCCGCCGTGATCCGCTCCCGAAGATCTTGGATGGAGTCTGGCTTCGTACTAAAAACCTTACTTTTTATATGTCCCCAAAGAAAGTAATCTAAAGGACTCAAGTCCGGAGACCTTGGTGGCCACTCAATGGGGCCGCGCCGTCCGATCCACTGATTTGGGAAATGGGTGTCCAAAAACTGTCGTACTGGAGCTACATAGTGCGGTGGTGCACCATCTTGTTGGAAATGAAGAAAATTTTCATTATAATTAACCTCATTTTCTATTATTTCGGTTATTCGTGGCTCTATTGTATTTTCCAACATGTCCAAGTACAACTCCCCCGTCAAGTTTCCAGGAATAAAGAAAGGTCCTACAATATGATTTCCGAAAATGCCGGCCCAGACATTAATTTTTTGTGGGTATTGCGAATGTACCTCTCGAAACAAATGTGGATTCGAGTCGCTCCAATATCGACAATTATGTCTATTTACAGCACCATGTAAATAGAAGGTACATTCATCCGAAAAACAAATGTTAAATAACAAATTTGGGTTATTGTTCAAACGTTGTGTCATTAATTCGCAAAACTCCAACCTTCTATCATAATCGTCTTCATTAAGCTCATGGACAAGTTTAGTTTTGTACGGGTGAAATTTATAGGATTTCAAAATTCTTTGCACTGTTGAGCGTGTAAATCCTGAAGAAGTAGCCAGACCACGAGTACTTTGGGTGTTGTCAAGAGCCACGTGTCCCAAAACTGCTATTTCTCTGGCTTCATTTCTACTTGGACGATTTTCCTGATTCCGGCGAATATTAGATACAGATCCAGTTGCTTCAAATTTTCTTATTAATTTAGCCACATACTTATGGTTAATATTTTTGTCTGGATGTAACGCATTAAACAACCGGGCGGTAGCTCTTGCAATGCTTCCGTTTTGATAATACAGTTTCGTTATTTCGACCCTTTCTTGAATTGAATAAATCATTGCAAAATATTATAATAGAACTAGGCAACTTAACGATTTCAAATCAAAGATAAAGTTGTTCTATGATTTACGATGACATTGACGGATGCTAAATTTCTTGCTGGTATCGGTGATTATTATTTTTTTCCGTATTATCAGTACTAAATTAAATGAGGCGAATTTTATAAAAAAAATTAAAAAAACTTCAAAATGGTTGAAGATAGGTATAAACTCTATTATACAAAAGTTACTAAAAACTTCCTGGAGAATCCAAAAATAGAAAAAAAATTGGGGGTTTCCATTTAAAAATGTCAAGTGTAATGCGATATCTTATTTTTGGAACACCCTGTATTATACAATCATACATGAAAAGACGTCCCCCTAAAAATCAAAATTGACGTGTCCAAGCGTTTTTCCCAAAATATACCAGGAAAGTCATAAATAAGGGTGGGACCTTTTCGTTGGGCCACCCTGTATATATATATATATATATATATATATATATATATATATATATTTCGCAAATATTTTTCTTGAACCTTCAAATATATACTGTAATTAGGTACTTTTTTTTTGGGATGCGTGTTCATAAAATTAAAACGATTTTTTAAATATTTGTCATATTTAATTCAATTTGGAGTTTCGACAAATAGTTCCATGTCTTTTTGAAATTTTTTTTTTTTTAATTTTTCCTAAAACAGATTACAAAAAATAAACAATCTAAGATTTTAAAAAATCAAAAATTATCTTACAATGAGACGTAAATCAAAAGGTCAATACACGAATTAACATTTAAGCAAAATAAAGTACACATAGCACATTGGCATTTTGTCAAACAAATACAAACACAGAACATCTATTGCAGACTAACTAAAATATATAGTGTAGGAATTCATTCTTATCATAATACTTTTTTAGTGGTTACCGGAGAGTTTTTATTATTTAAATATTTATTTATTTTAAACAGATTTGGGGAACTTAGATGATGTTGAAAAAAATTTTGTTTACTAAATTAACATCTTTTTTGTCAATATTGGCATTTTTATTTTTCCCGATTTCAATGGATTCATATATCTCTCTTTTCCGTTTATGAGATTCCGTTTTTAAAATTCTTACCTTGGAAAAATTGAATTTATGGTTGGTTTGATTTTCGTGTTTAGTGAGCGCTGTGGGGTTTCTCTTGTCGTATTTATGTGATTTTAGCCTTGATTTTAAATACTGAGTAGTTTGGCCAATGTAAACTCCACAGCAGTCACTACGTGGGATCTCATACACAACGTTGCTTCTTTTTAAATTGGGTGTTTTGCTTTTTAGAACGCTAAAATTTTTATTAAGTAAATTAAAACCTTTACGAGCGACATTTATGTTATATTTGGCAAATAAATGCTTCATCTGTTCGGACAAACCTTGTACATATGGAAATGTTAAAAAATTGCTTTTAATATTTATTTTGGAAATTACATTTGTTTTATTATAAAATTTACGTATTCTCTGCTTAAATTTTTTTTTAATTAAATGTTCAGGATAACTATTTTCTAGGAGCGCATGTTTGGCTTTATTTATCGAATTTTCCCTATATTCAACATCTTGTTGAATTGCTCTAAATCCAAATTTAATAATATTAAAACCTGATAAATCTAATAAAACAGTTATAAAGGAAGCACAAGAATATAATAACAAAATGAATAACCTCCTAAATGATAACACTACTTATAAACAAATAAAAATTGCTCCAACTTCTCGATTACAGAAACTGAACAACGAATTATTTAACAAATGGAATAAAAAAGGATATATATCGCCCGACACTTCTAAAAACTAAAAATAAATAATGCCGTGCCTCCTAAAATATACGGATTGCCAAAGCTTCATAAAGAAGGTATACCTCTAAGGCCTATAGTGTCATGTGTTCAATCCCCGCTAAGCGAGCTCTCAAAATTCCTAAAAAATATTCTATCAAATCTTATCAATAAAATCCAATATTATATCAAGGACTCTTTTGATTTTAAAAATAAAATTAAAAACATCAAACTGCCTAATAACTACATGTTGGTATCTTTGGATGTCATATCGCTTTACACAAATATTCCCTTAAATGTTGCAAGTAACATAATTGAAAAAAAAATGGGATGAAATCAAAAAATATACTGTGTTACCTTTAAATGAATTCCTAGCAGCAGTTGAACTTACCCTAAATTCAACGTATTTTCTTTACAATAATAATTTTTTTCAACAAATTGATGGTTGTGCCATGGGTTCGAGTATCTCAAGTGCAATAGCCCTACTCGTTTTGGAAGACCTTGAGGAAACTATAATTCCCCAATTAAAATTTGAAATGCTATTTTTTTATCGCTACGTTGACGATTGTATTTGTGCAATCCCTCAAAATGAAGCTGAGTATATATTAAACATCTTTAATAATTATCACGTAAAACTCCAATTTACCATCGAAATCCAACACAAAAAATATACTTCTTAGATGTCACTTTACACAGAAATAATACAATCAGAACAGAATGGTACACTAAAACAACCTGGTCATCAAGGTACACAAATTATAAATCTCAGCATCCCCTCTCCCAAAAAAAATCTGGTATCATTGCTTTAGCTGAGCAATTCAACTGTCAGATGTTGAATATAGTGAAAATTCGATAAATAAAGCCAAACATGCGCTCCTAGAAAATAGTTATCCTGAACATTTAATTAAAAAAATGTTTAAGCAGAGTAGAGTAAAACAAATGTAATTTTCAAAAAAAATATTAAAAGCAATTTTTTAACATTACCATATGTACCGGGTCTTTCCTCATATATTAACCCCCCCCCTAGAAGTTATTTTAAGAGATACAAAAAAATATCAATACAAAAGTTTTAGGGATTTCCTTGAAATTTTTGAATCTGAATCCTTGAATTTTTTTTTCATCCGTAAATGTCAAATTTTGACAGATGGTCATTTTTTTCTTATGGAACACCCTGTATACGAATTGACAGTTAAAAAGAGCGAAATTTTCTGATTTCAAATATATATGTTTAATATGT
Organism: Kuschelorhynchus macadamiae; assembly: GCA_030620095.1. Lineage (NCBI taxonomy): Eukaryota > Metazoa > Arthropoda > Insecta > Coleoptera > Curculionidae > Kuschelorhynchus > Kuschelorhynchus macadamiae. The sequence continues at coordinate 30,041 of JAUTXW010000873.1, read as the reverse complement.
TTAAATAAGGCGTTATTGAAATATCGGGCTCTAAACATCAAAATAATAGCACATTCAAAATATCATGGTAGGCGCTGCATTGTGAATATTTGACATTTATTAAAAAGCAATTGAATCAGACGCCATTATTATTTACTGTTAGTTGGCTTTTAATTGTCAAAAAATGCCGTACAGCGAGGAAGAAAAGTGCGATATAATTCGTTTATATTATAAAAATAATAATAATGCCAATGCCGCAAGGGCGGAATATCATCGCACGTTTCCTTTACGCCCCACTCCAGCAAAGAATACTTTTAAAAACGTGGAACAAGCATTGCGCACAAGAAAGACTTTAGTAAGAAAACGTCGGACAGTTGTGGCCAATCAAGACGAAGAACTAAACATTTTATTATATTTCGAAGGTTAGATCTTTTTCTATCTCAAATTTCATATCAAAAAAATTTATTTCTTTCTAGAAAACCCTAATAATTCAATAGAACATGTCAAAAATTTCTTCGGTCGGTCTGCCAAAAAAATTTACTCAACTTTAAAAAAGTATAAGTATTATGCTTATAGAACATTGCCTGTTTAATATTTAAGTGAAGAGCAAAAAAATAAAAGAGTGGCATTTTGTCAAGAGATGCTAGTGTTTAAGGGAGAAGATAGAAATTTTTTTAAGAAAGTTCTGTGGTCCGATGAGTGCACTTTTACAACGGCAGGGGTATATAACCGCAAAAATGTTAGGTATTGGGCTACAACTAACCCCCGAATAACCAGGGAAATTAAATTTCAAGGACGGCAGTCCCTTCATGTATGGTGTGGTATTTTAAGTGACCAAATTATTGGCCCTATTTTTTACGATGAAAACCTATCCGGGCAAAAATATTTGGAGATGCTCACCAACGAAATTGAAGAGAGGCTGGACGATCTACCCCTAAGGCTATTAGTGTGGCATCAAGATGGCGCCCCACCACATGATGTATTGCCAGTTATAAGATTTTTAAATCAAAAATATAATTTATGGATTGGACGTACTGGGCCAATTCGTTGGCCACCGAACAGCCCAGACCTGACGCCTCTGGATTCGTTTCTGTGGGGTTACCTTCAAAACAAGGTTTATGAGCGGGGAAATGAAAACGTCGAGATGCTCCGCAGAAAAATCATCGCCGATGTAAATGATCTCAATTTTAATAATATACAGTTTATAGTTAATACTATACAAAAAATTGAAGAAGACTATACAAATTGCATTAATAATAATGGAGGTCATGTTGAGAACCTATAAAGTATAATTATTAAATTTGAAGTTAATTAACAGGAAACTTTTTTGTTGTTATTGTTGTTGTATTTGTTTGTTGTTTATATTAATTTGTTATAAAATATATAATTTCTTCCTCGCTGTACGGCATTTTTTGACAAGTAAGACCCACTAACAGTAAATAATAATGGCGTCTGATTCAATTGTTTTTTAATAAATGTCAAATATTCACAATGCAGCGCCTACAACTGTCCGACGTTTTCTTACTAAAGTCTTTCTTGTGCGCAATGCTTGTTCCACGTTTTTAACAGTATTCTTTGCTGGAGTGGGGCGTAAAGGAAACGTGCGATGATATTCCGCCCTTGCGGCATTGGCATTATTATTATTTTTATAATATAAACGAATTATATCGCACTTTTCTTCCTAGCTGTACGGCATTTTTTGACAATTAAAAGCCAACTAACAGTAAATAATAATGGCGTCTGATTCAATTGCTTTTTAATAAATGTCAAATATTCACAATGCAGCGCCTACCATGATATTTTGAATGTGTTATTATTTTGATGTTTAGAGCCCGATATTTCAATAACGCCTTATTTAAACATATTAAACATATATATATTTGAAATCAGAAAATTTCGCTCTTTTTAACTGTCAATTCGTATACAGGGTGTTCCATAAGAAAAAAATGACCATCTGTCAAAATTTGACATTTACGGATGAAAAAAAAATTTTTTTGACATCAGATTCAAAAATTTCAAGGAAATCCCTAAAACTTTTGTATTTGATATTTTTTTGTATCTCTTAAAATAACTCTTCTAGGGGGGGCGGGGGGTCAATATATGAGGAAAGACCCTGTACAAGGTTTATCCGAACAGATGAAGCATTTATTTGCCGAATATAACCTAAATGTGGCTCATAAAGGTTTTAATTTACTTAATAAAAATTTTAGCGTTCTAAAAAGCAAATCACCCAATTTAAAAAGAAGCAACGTTGTGTATGAGATTCCATGTAGTGACTGCTGTGGAGTTTACATTGACCAAACTACTCAGTATTTAAAATCAAGGCTAAATTCACATAAATACGACAAGGGAAACCCCACAGCGCTCACTAAACACGAAAATGAAACCAACCATAAATTCAATTTTTCCAAGGTAAGAATTTTAAAAACGGAATCGCATAAACGGAAAATAGAGATATATGAATCTATTGAAATCGGGAAAAATAAAAATGCCATTAATGACAAAAAAGATGTTAATTTAGTAAACAAACTTTTTTTCAACATCATCTAAGTTCCCCAAATCTGTTTAAAATAAATAAATATTTAAATAATAAAAACTCTCCGGTAACCACTAAAAAAAGTATTATGATAAGAATGAATTCCTACACTATATATTTCAGTTAGTCTGCAATAGATGTTCTGTGTTTGTATTTGTTTGACAAAATGACAATGTGCTATGTGTATTTTATTTTGCTTAAATGCTAATTGGTGTATTGACATTTTGATTTACGTCTCATGGTAAGATAATTTTTGATTTTTTAAATAAATTAAAATCTTAGCAAGATAATTCCGACTTTTGTCCCTTTACTAGTTATAAGTATTTAAACATCCACCATCAAATCAAAAGTTTTGAATATGATAATTTCATTTTTCAGCAGTGGGCCTTGGCGATGGCGTTCTTTGTCCGTATGTTTACTTTAATTTTGAACATTTTGCGTTTGAATAACGTTAGCAAATTAAGATAGAATGGCAAATAGTTACTCAAATTCCGATATCCTAAATTTATTTTATATTCATGGAGAATGTCTGCGAATTTTATCGAGAACATGTCGAATTTTTAATGAACGTTATCCCCAGTTGCCAATAATGACTGAAAAAAAGTTTAGACGGATTCAGACTAATTTCTATAAGTTTGGTACTAGTAGAGCCGAAAGAAAACTACCAAAACCCATCACATGTTCTGAGGAAAACGAAATCACCGTATTAGGATATTTCCATGCATATCCTCATGCATCTATTCCCCAGCGCAGAAGATGATCTAAGTATATCATATTATTTAATTCAAGGGATTCTAAAAAAACATAATATACATGGCTATAAATTGATCACTTTGCAAGCTCTTCTGTCGGAAGATGCACCAAATCGAGTTGAATTTTGTGAGATGATGTTAATTCGAACTCAGGAAGACCCGGATTTTTTGAAGAAAGACTGACGAATCTAAATTTTCACTAGAGGGAATTTTTAATCGGAGAAATTGTCATTTTTGGGCTTCAAAAAACCCGAAGTTTGTACGAGAACGGGCGTTCCAACACAAGTTTATTTTTAATGTTTTTTGTTTGTTGATGGACAGTCAGTTCAGTTTTTGTATTTACGATGACAATTTGAATTGGATTATCGAAGTTGTTGGTACCAATTGGATGGTGTACCCTTTGAGTAAGAATTAAAATAGAGATCACAACTCATTCATAAATCACGTTAGGGGTATGCGCCAACATGGTTCCCCTATTTTTCACATTCTATTGACCATGTTTACGATAAAACAGGAAGTGGGGATGGCCCATGTTCAAGCCGTGGCCATTTGTTGACGAATGCCAGTGGCGGAGCGAGGTTTCACTTCCACATAAGGAAATATCATTAATTGTGAAAAAATCATCGTTCCGGGTTTTTCCATTACTGTCGGTCGGTCTGTTTCGGTATAGCTAAAAAATCCACTTACTCGATTAACTTTAATTTTATTTAACTTCCCGCAACAATTACGTCTGAAAAAAAATGGTAAAATTTGGTATGAATTCAATATGGCGAAACAAAATGACGACCTGTTAAAATATTTTTTGTACGAAAATGAATAAATGGGGCATGCTTCATTATCGTTGACAAAAGGAAGGATTCTTACCTATTCCTTAATGAGGCAAATAGGTATTTTTACAAATATCAAAGAAATAATCGTTCCCTACTTACTACACTATTAAAATCAAACCAATAAGTTAGGTAAGTTTAAAAGGAAATTAGTTATTTATATATTCTTAAACTTTAGTTTTTAGTTATGTTTGCCTTATGTCACTGTCATTTTGTAACTGTGACATTTAGAAAAATTATTGTTCAGTTGTTAAAAATGTCATCTTAAAGCTATAATTGTCAAGTTAGATCTTGTCTAAATTTAAACCTCTTTAGTGAATACTATTGTTTTTTACTAGTTTTAAACTATAATCAATGCTTTTAACGCGCTTTGGCTTCCTACTGGTCTGATTGTATGTTTGTATGTCTGGTTCAAATCTTGTAATGCATTTTTCACCACTTCCATTACCGACTATTTTCAAATTTGACATGCATACACTATCGGATAAAAAAATCCGAATTTATTTAGTCAACGTTTAGAAATCCAAAATGGCGGCGCTAATACGGCCGACGAATTTTATTACTTGTGTAGATTAAACTGAAAATCGGTGCCTAGGAAAATTTAAGAGTGTCAGCATTTAAAAATTCAAAATAGCGGTGCAAAAACGACAATGTCAACAATTCGGACGGATGAGATGAACATTTGTAGATATTATTTAAGAATGCACAACAAAAATCAAAATGGTAGCGAACGAATTTTGTCATTTGTACTGATTCGACTGAAATATCAGTATCTAGAAGTATTTAAGAATGAAAGTTATTAAATTTTAGTCAATATTTGAGAATTAACAATCATGGCACCAACATAGCAGACTAATTTTAAAGTGTTTGCAGATTTGATTAAAATTCGGCGTTTAAGGGTATTTAAGACTGCACATCATGAATTTTTGTCAACATTTTAAAAATTCAAGATTGTAATGCCAACATGGCGGCGGAATTTTAAAATTTGTACAGATTTGGGAATATATATCATACATTTTTAGTAAATATTTAAAAAATGAGAGTAGGAATGCCTAGATTGCGAGCGAATTTTAACATTTATACAGATTTGATTAAAAATCGATATTACGTGTGCAATTTATACATTTTTAGTAATAAATATTCAAAATGGGGATGTCATCAATCCATCAATCAATCCGATAAGTGCTTTTTTCAGATATTTTTAAACATTTAAATAGTCCACCGTTTTGTTCCCCCATTTTGAATTTGTCTCAACATTTTTGCCAGTTCATCCCTATATAATATTTGATTTTTGAGCGAAATTTGAACATAATCGATGGAGTGGTTTTCTGCATCGACTTTTATACCATTTTATTAGGCCGTTATTTTGGATTTGTAGTAAAACTTATCAGTTGATGGTCATGTTACACCTAATTTTTCTGCAAACTTTGGGTAAAATGGATAAGCAGTTTTTTAGTAATATTTTTTTAACATTTCAATAGACCGTCATTTTGTTCTACCATATTGGATTTTTACCAAAATATTACCACGTCATCATCATATGACCTTTAATTTTTAACCAAAACTTGTAGTAAATAGGACAAGTAGTTCTTGAGCTTTGTCGCGGAACAGACATACAGACTAACCGACGGAACTGAGAAAACATGTTTTTTTTTACAACTAGAATACTTTCCTCTTGTGAGGAAAGTAAAAAAAAGTGAGCGCTATAAGATAAAAATAGAATAGCCAATTGTCATATTGTTTTCCCATGTTAATTGCTAAAATTTAAAAAATAAAATATATTTTTTTTAATTTTCAATATCCAAAATCTTAAATTCTAACCATGTTTTAACTTTTAATTACCCAAAGAATCACCATTTAAATTCCTTCACCTGACAACACTCAAGTGGAAATTAAAAAAAGACGCGAAATTATGCGAAACTTTATTATTTCCCCAGATTTCATCCAAAATCTAGTGATTTTCGAAATCGCAGAAGGTTTTTGAGCATGAGACGCCCTTTAACTATTTTAATATAGTATAGATATATACTATAATTATTTAAATACTCTGATAGGAAAAACTATTGTAATCGTCAAAAAAATCACCTGAGTCTTTCTTGTATCATTTTGCTTCTTCAAGATTCTCACATTGACCAAATAAACGTTCTATTATATTGAACCGGATTGGTCAATACGTCATGTGACCTAAAATAAGTGAAGTGAAAGGTATCTTCCATTAGACATAACTCCCCGTATTCACTTAAAAGGTTTAAGAGTTAGTCCAGGTCTAGTTGCCATGGTACTTAAAACTCTTAGTTCGCCATTTATGTTTCGCACTAACAATTTGTAATTGTGACATTTAGAAAAACTATTTTTTTCAATTGTTAGAAATGTCGTCTTAAACCTATAACTGTCAAGTTAAAACTGGTCAAAATTTAAACCTCGTTAGTGAATACGGGTGCTAGTCTCCTGGAAAAGGAAATCTTGCTGTTTACTTAGTGATTAAAAGAAAATTCCAAAGTTAAACGGCCATTTTTTTACAAACTCGCATTCCCGCATCGTAATTAGGTCAACTAAAGCTCCTAGTTTCGCAATGTCCAAAATAAAGAAAATAAAACTTATTTATTAAATATTTAAAAAATCAATGTTCTTCTAATGTCATCGCACCTTTAGAACGCTGCTTCTTGAAGTAAGCCAACATATAATAAGAAGATTTGTACCATATCAACAAATACACAATAATACATTAAAACACATGCAGTAGTGAAGCTAAGAAAAGCTTGGTATCTAAAAAAATATTTTTTAGCAAATTAATTTCTTTAACATTAAAATTTATTGTAGTTCCACAACCCGCTATTGGTTTTTAAGCCAGGCCGGTCACGTGACTCTGTAACAATCTTTACTGTAGACTATTATACTTTTTTACTATAAGGATCCAATGATTGACAATTGACAATGAAAGTGGGATGGTCTAATACCACAGTGGGATGGTCTAATACGTAGAGTTATCGATCGGGGTTGCCATATCTAACTAAAACTCTTGTTACTGGTGTAATCTGATCTGAGGCTTTGGGTATTTTAGTTTGTATTTTACTATTTTGCAATAAAAGTAATTTCCTTATACTGCTTAGAAACTAATACTGGAAAAAACATTACTATTCTTTGTATGGAAATTTTATTGCCTCATGTTTAAACATATTCACCGTATTGGTATAAACATGGGAGTTCCTGGCTAGGCTTGGCATCGTCGTACGATCGACCTTATACTATGAGGTAATCTTGGCAGTGGCTAAATATGTAAATAATGAATTCTATTTTTATTCTTACTCTAAGGGTGTACCAGCCCACTGAACAAATGAGGTCAGCCAGGAACTTACAAACATGTTTGAAGATCGCATTAGATGTTTGGGTCCACGGAATTGCCCCCCCCCCCACCGTTCCCCGGTCTACTCAACACCAGTGGAAACGCGAGAGGATTTGGAAAATCTTGTGAGACGCGCATTTCAGCAACTGGATGGTAATGACATTCGAAGGGCAACAACGCTAACGTTATGGAGTCATTTCATAATAAAATTAATCCATTTTGAGCGCTACCCTCTTTTCATTTATTTTGAATAACGTTAAATGTATGGATGTGCATTAAGAAGCCATGGAAAGATTACATTTTTTTCTATGCTTCTCGTGTAATTTTTTTTCAAATTTCTTTTTTATATTCGTCTCTCGAGTACATGTTCCCTAAAATTAAGGAATTTTACAATTTATTTTCTCCGAAAAATGACCCTATATCAAAAAATTATTACACGACAGTTATACTCTGATTGTTTATCTTTCAAACGGTATAAAGTGTTCATAGGTTTAATTATAAATAGAAAAAACTATATGGGGAATTCCATACCATTGCGAGAGCATCTGATGCAAATCTTAAAACTTTAAAACCACGTGCATTTTTAATATTTCTGGTCTGGAGAGAGGCACTAACTCGGACAGGGCCGGAGTGCAAACTCCGGCTAGCTACAGGCTAGCTCAGTATAACATCCGTTTAATCGGTTTTGTAAGGGGTGTGAGAGTTGATTATTACTTATTAAGGAGAATTCAGTTGTTACTTCAAAGTATCAATATGTTTAAATAAATGTAGCCCTATATGACAATATTACTAGGCTTTTATTAGCTTCACTTGTGTTGTTTTTTAGTTGTGTGCCTAGTTCAAATCAAGTGTATTTTTCCTACTTGGACTTCTTGATTCACCTCAAATTTAGCATTTCTATACTGTTCGAATGAAACTGCCATTTCGTACTTTCGTATATAATTTTACGAGAGCAGACAAGTGTTATATTGAAGTGCAAATTATGAATTTTTAGTCTATTTACAAAAATTCAAAGCTGCGGCATCAAAACATAGTACGAATTTCGTAATTTGTACAGATTCGACTGAAAATCGGTAATTATCTGGAGGTATGTAAAGTGCAAATTATTATTTTTCTGTCAAAATTTTAACATTAAAAATGGTAGCGCTAATATGCCGTACGAAAGTTGGTGTTTGTGCAAGTCATATATATAGGAGTATTTTCCTGAAAGTTTGTATATGTGTTTTTGTGAGTGTTTAAGAGTACAAATTATAAATTTTTAGTCAACATTAAGGCAATCAAAATGGTGTCTGTCACCAACATGCTGAGCGATGACTTGTCGATGACAAGAAAACCCTAATGAAAGGTTCGAGGGTAGTGCTTGCCAAAAAATGCAAGGTGGAAAACAGTGAGCCGCAGCCGTCAACATCGGGGTTGGATCGGCCGTTGTCACCCATAATCCCACAAAAAAGGGAAAATTGAGGGCTTCAAAGCGAGTTGCTAAGGTGAAGGCGGACTTATGTGTGAAAATAGAACGGTGTAGGAGAGAAATTAGTGAATGGCAGGCTAGGTTAGCCAAGTATAAACGGCGTCTCTCATTCATACGCCAGTGAAATGAACAATAAACATTTAAATATCTTTAGATTTGAATGTGCAGTTATAATATCGGCGTCTTGTGTTTAACATTTTATATTTAATAGGATAGTTGTTAATTATGTTTTAGTAATAAGTTTTAACCAGACATCACTGCGGGCGATTCCCTTCCAATGTAGTTGAACCTTACCACTGGTGGGAGGGCTTAAGGTTGTTATATAATAGACGTTTTTTATTCGTAAATTCATTGAGTCAATTATTATAAACAACCAACCAATACAACTACAAAAATGTATTGAAATTAATTTGAAAATAAAATTTTTAATAAACCATTATTTCTTTTATTCCAACGAAATGTATTAAAGTTGGAGAAAATGCGTTTATAAACAATTATAAAACTTTCAATAATTTTTTTCGTGTATTTCCCGAATAGAGAGAAAAATGTTTATATGAAAAAAGTTTTTTGTTTTTTCAGACACTATATTGTGTAATTTTTTTAAACGAAATGTAATAACGTTTGAGGAAATACGCATATAAACAATTATAAAACTTTAAATAATTTTTGTAGGCTCTTTTCCAAATATAAATAAAAATGTTTATTTGAAGAAAGTTTTTTGTTTTTTCAGACACTATATTGTGTAATTTTTTCAACGAAATGTATTAAAGTTTGAGGAAATGCGAATATAAAAAATTATAAAACTTTAAATAATTTTTTAAGCTATTTCCCGAATATAAACAAAAATGTTTATTTGAAGAAACTTTCTCGCATTTTCAGACACTATATCGTGTAATTTTCAACGAAATTAATGTAATTTTGAAAAAAGGGTTAGAAATAGTTAGATGTTTACCCACTTTGACCCTTAAAAACTCGGAATGAGAGATATAAAAAATATATTAAAATAAAGTCCATGAGGAAAAAGAAAATTTTTTAATTTTTTTTAGGTGTTTTAGGGTATTTAGGGTATTTCGTCGCTTAGTAGTTAACAAAATTTTTTTAGTGTATAGTATATGATACGAAAAAAGTTTCAAATAAGAAAGTTTCCTCTTTTCGAGTACTATCACTTTAGTTATTAGAAAAAACTATAAAAAATAGATAGTTTTCGAGAAAATCGGAAAAATATGGCGGTGTTGAGTCGATGAGTAGATAAAAATTTTTTTAGGGTATTTACTATACGATACGAAAAAAAAGTTTCAAATAAAAAAGTTTCCTCTTTTCGAGTACTTTCACTTTGATTATGAGAAAAAAGTGCGAAAAATCGATAGTTTTCGAGAAAATCAAAAAAATATAGTGGTTTTGAAAAAAAAGTTGTCTCTCTAAAAATATTGAATAAATCGTAACGTTTCTCATTATTTGCTTTTGTAAATTAACGATAACACCCAAATCAATGTTTAATTTTTTCTTCAAAATACTCTATATTTATATTGATAAATTTAAAAACTAGACAAATAACACAAACACATTAATCAAATCAGTATTTATTTATTAAATTATGTTTGTTTGCATGGCACAATTAATTGTTTACATTCTATACATCGTTACCATCCATTTTGCCCCATTCTGCAGTAGCATTAGCGGCATGGCCTACACGATCCAAACTATCTGCATGTAGTGGAGTCGGCATTTCCTTCCGGAGTATCATCTGGAACATCAGGCACTACCCACCAACTACTGTCTGCTGGCCCGTCAAACTCACCACGTGGTGATGGAGGACTCCCCCAACTTGATGAATCAGGCAGATTTGCTTCCTCGGACTCCTCTTCCTGACGCTCTTTATCAGACGAAGATTCATTTTCCGCCAATCGTTGGTTCATTTCAACGGTTTTCTCGTCGGAATCAGATGAATCAGACGAATCTGATCGGTTATTTAACCGAACTGTTTCCACATCAAATACGGAAGAGTTAGAAGACATGTTCGTTTTGTAAACTGTCTTGAAATATAACAGAAATTTTAAACGCCAACCTTATATATACTCTTTGTATCTTATTATGTATTCCGTCGCGCACACTTAAGGTCATATGACGTCACATACCCTCAAGGTCAAGGAATATAGCAGCGCCCTCAGGGTCGCGACTTAATTCAAGGACGAGTGGAAACCAAATTTTTATATTAATTTACCTTTTTAGAACTTATATTTAAAATAAAATTCAAAATAACTGGTCCAATATGTTTTATTATTTAATTTGTGACGTTAGTTGCTCTCCTATCTCTTACACCAAACTAAATTTAATTTATATAACAATACATGGATATACTAAGGTATACTATAACATGCATGCTAAATATAAAGTATAACTATAAATAACTAAACGACTAAACAAGCTTATTTGATGCAGAACCATTTAACATATTACAACTAAAAATAGAATCGTGAATTATTAATGCGAAAACCGACTGTTGCGTGTTTCAAATTCAATCTTGACGTCTACAGTTGATGATTTTACAGCTTCCACCTGATGCGAGCAGTCAATAACAAACAACGGATTTTTCATGTATTCCCTAAAATCCATCATGGGGTCGTTAAATTCTCGACCATAGTAACCGCTTTGGAAGTTTTCATAGTTATAAGAGGCCGCTGCATACAATTTCTTTGAAAAATCCAAATTCCATCTTTCATATGGGAATACTGTCGAATTAAGATAAACTCGAATGTCACTTATATCTGCATTTGTAAATTCAGTCGCATCTTCTTTATAGCTATCCGCTTTTCCAATATTCTGAAATCCGATAATTAAATAACGAGGTTTCTCTAGACTTGTACTCGTTCTTATAGCTCAAACATCGGATGAAGTTTGTCGGAGAGCGGGAAGCTCGTAAAGATCCCATGTGCGGTAAGCCATTCGGATATTTGCATTACTAGCACCTTTATTAATACGTGATAATAGTTTTAGTTTTTGCCTATCCTCGGGAACAATGTGACGTATTTTCCACTCCAGTTTGTCAATTTTAATATCGGCTAATAACTTCTCCAATATAACAAAGTTATAAGTGTTAAAAGTGCGGGCAATTATTACAATCAATTCCTGTTTAATGTTAAAATCCCCTTCGTATAATCCTCGGCAAAACCCATCAAAGAAAACCCTTGATTTAAGAGCTGTAGTTACAAATGGTTTCCTGACAACTGCAACTTTCACCGCCTATCTCATATCGAATTTCCTCAAATAGAAAAGCTAATGAATTATTAGATAAAAAACACTTTTGGTATTCCGATATATTCAAAATTATGTCTTGAAAGTGAACTGGAATACGAATTTCATCGGAATTTTGAAATTTAGGTGATCCGTAGGGTTTATATGTATGTTCTTGCAGGCTTATGATAGAATTATTGAAAATAGGTTCAGTAAAAACCTCAATTTTTTCACTAGTTGTCATCATGTTCGCTGGCTTCGTACTTTCAAGCCAATGGATTGAAGAAATCTACGATCTTTAGCAGAGAGATGTTGATATCCTTCTGGTCTAACGTCGTGATCGTGAATGAACTCTGTTTTAGCGATATGTTTCTTTTTATTAGGTTTCGTTATTGTTTGACATATCGAAGAAAACAAGTAAGGTTGGCGATTGTAACACCATCGTTAGACTAGTTTCTTTAGCTCCAGTTTAATAATAATCTTCTCGTCGTTGAAATCGATAAAATCACCGTGGTCGTCCAAGATGCGTAGAGTAATGTTGTCAATGAACTGCCGTCCTTCAGGCTTCAACGGCAAATAAATAAGGTTTGTGGGTTCTTTCGTTATCTTATAACCAGGTTCAACATCAATATCAAATTCAAATAAAATATGACATTCTTGTGAGTTCAGGTATGCTCCAGAGATAATATTACTATCAACACGTATTATGCGTACTTTCATAATGTCTACTTGAGAGGTTGATTCATGTTTTTTGTTGTCCATTGTTAACAATATACGATCAAATACCAACATCCGACCAATGCAGTTTTCTCTGTAAAATCTATAATGTATTTTGTTTTTATTTCACATTTCAATGTGTTATTATTGGTGTTAATGAAAATATTTTATCATCATTATCTCTCATGGACTTGTAAAGCAGTTTTCATTGCTTTTTCAATCTCATACACTTCATATACTCCTGGGGGAATTGTTAACTTTATAGATGGAGAAGTTTTGTCATTTTTTTTTCTTGTATGCAAATGAATTATTGCTTTCGTCAATATTAAAAATAGAATTATATGTGTAAAATCCAACAAGTGCAAGCTCATATTTATTTACTGTATTGAGTTCTAATGGTGGGTAAATATCTGTACTTAACACGCTCAAGCGTCCTGTTAAAGTGAATGTGTACGACATGACAAAAATCTACTGTTTTTAGCTTTTATTGTTGTCGACAGCAGTTTATATGGCTATAGGTGGTACACCGTTTACTTGGTTCCGAAATTTTAAACCATTTTTTTTCTGTTATTTTTACATCACTTATTTTACAGTAACCGCAAAACAATCTCCTATCACGTTCATCTCCACTCAGATTCTGGTTATTATAATGGTCCGTACAATACTGATACTTTAATATGTCTATGTCACATTTCATCTGTTCTGGCAATTTATCCCAAACAAGTGCGATTTCATTTGGGGAACAAGCAATCATTACCTCCTTGGGCATGTTTTCTAACTCTTTAGAAGTCATTTTTAATAAACTACGGGAACGATAATAGGCTTTTAACGAAGACGCCATCTTTTTATAACTATCCCGATCCATTTGGGGGGTATAAGACATATTGATTTTTACGATTGAGAGAGAAACTTTAAGCATAAATGACCGCACCAGACTGTCTCAAATTTCTGCTGTCGATCGTATGTATTGTAAATTTCCTTGCTGCTTCCCCACCCATTCGCAGATATCGAACCAGGTCAGTTGGTGGTGGCAAATCACCAATGCTGTCGTAATATGTAACTTCTGAATCATCCTTCCGATACGCCACCCAATGTGTTCCAAATCCCATTATACTGTCCAAATTAAGAATACCAGATTCATAACGTCGAGGACCTCGTCGAGGAAGTGAATCTCGCATAAATACACCTCTAAAGTATGGTACTTGTAGTTATAGTGCATACCTTTCTAGATCAATATTCGATAATGGCCTTCGAGGAAGGCATTTTACTAGTTTTTTGAGTGGTTCATAAAAAGTCCTAAACCTGTCCTATATGGTTTCAAATACATTCCACCTCCTTTCGATTTTAGCTGTAACCACCACCCGTTTTTTGGGTTGTGGCATTTTTTGCTGTTTTTACTGCACGCACTACCCCTGCAACACCGCCTACTAAGGATCCTAATGCTGAGAGCCCAGCAAATATTGGTACCACAGTTAATAAGCACCAACCTTCGGAACAGATATAAATCTAGGTATGCGTATCTTCTGTTTACCACCACGGGCTTTTAATAATTTCCTTGCCGCAGCCACTGCTATTCTAGATGCGTTAAATATGTCTTTAGACACTCTTTAATTTTTAATTGTAGTTTCCCTTTCACAAATCGTCGTCGCTTTCCTTTGGAGCTCTTCATTTTAGCTGAATGCGTTGAGACACCCATACCGAAACGTTGTTTCGCCTTCATAATATTTGTTACCAACCAAGCAGATATTTTTTCACCTGCACTAGCGTCTTTTGATTTTACTCTCTCCCAAGCACGTTGTTCAAGATCGTAATCGGCTTGATGGCGTGAACTTAGGTTATTTTGGGTTTTTGAATAAGTTATATCGTGTTTCTTACACGCTGCATCTAATGGGTTAATTCCCAAATCACCTATCGCTAATCGCTTTGGAAGTTTGGTGGCTGGCCCACGCTGGCAAACGGTAGTTTATTAATTATAGAATTCACTATGCCACACCCAGTCTTACTCGAATATCGAGAGCGTCCACTTCGTTTGATGGTCCGAATTTGAATGAGTAGTTAAAGCCGAGTGTTCGATATAAAATATTTTTTTTTCACTATAATGCGTATTGTTAAGCTGAAACAGAAGCTAGAAATAGATAATCTCGATGAAAAGGTTGGATTTGGACATGTAGGAAAAAATGTGGGACGTCGGCATAGTCCTTTGTTGCCATTATCAATTCGTGGATTGCTAATAGGACCTTTTAATTGTGGAAAAACAAAAGTTATGATTTCCTTGCTTACGCACCCTTTAGGATTGCGCTTTGAAAATGTCTACGTATATTCAAAGGCCCTGTACCAACCGAAATACGAATATCTCAGAAAAATTTTCACATCAATCAAAGGTCTTGGTTATATCGTAGAACCATTTGATGCCAAACCGAACTCCATTTTCATATTTGATGATGTAATGTGTGAGAAACAGGATTCGTATTTCAGTATGAGACGACATAAAAATGTGGATAGTTTTTATCTAGCACAGACCTACTCCCGAGTGCCCAAACAATTAGTACGTGATAATGCCAATTTAATTATAGTGTTTAAACAAAACGAAATGAATTTACATCATATTTTTTCCGATCACGTCTCTCCAGATGTAACTTACGTACAATTTCAAGACATGTGTACTAAATGTTGGAATGATAGGTATGGATTTCTAGTTATTGATAAAGGCAGTGATTTAAATTCGGGGACATATCGCAAGGGTTTTGATAACTATATATGTCTAGACTAGGATCAGTAAATGCTCATTTCACAATTGTGTGATACTCTGATAACATCACCTTCATGATGAATAATGATATTGATCTGAAACGTAAATTGATTGGGGTTACACATGCCGTTCGAAAAAAGTTTAAACAAATTAGAGCTGCTAATGTACAAGACAAATTTGAATGGACAAATTTTATGAGCCGATTGCTAAGCCTTTGACTTCTATATCCAATGCAGTAATACAAAAGTCTCGTAAACATATACAAACACAGCCGAAAAGTTGAAGCACATACATAGAGCCATTAAATAAATCAAGCATGTTCATGTCAGAGGAGTTTCCCGTAGAAACATCAACACCGGTCACAGAAAGACCCAAGTACACGGCTAAAACATCGATAGATACTCCAAAAAACAAGACGTTAGATGGAATGTATGCAATGCCTTCTCCCTCAAACAAATCTACAATGTCAGCTGTCACATTAAAAGACCGCTCATCTCCAGATATTATCTTTCATACATACATGGACGGTTTAAAGACAAAACCATCACAATTCGATACAGTTTATGGAGTACATCATAATTCAAAAATAAAAAACAAAAAGTTTATGGGAAATTTGGAAATACGTTTTCCTCCTGGTAAAGTGACACTATGGCGCGAATCTAAGAATATAGCAACCTGTGAAGGGAATGCGGAACTTTACGATTTGATATTCTTAAAAAATCCACGGGTATTAGAGAATATCGAAAAGATGACTCCCGAAATGGCAGAAGACTATACAAAGTTGTTACTGTTGACAAATGCATACGGGCTATGACGACAAGCAGGGACAACAGGAAACCAGGCGGGAAAAATATTTAGAGATTATAAAACCATTAATGACAGGGAATCGATTGGGAAGTGGGATCGCAGGTAAAAAAAACATATGCTCAAGTAGTATTACCATTAAAAAAACGTGTGTTATCGGAAACTCCTAGCTACGTCTATTGGAATAAATCGAGGGAGCTTGTAGAACGGTTACGATTGCTATGGTCATACCGGACACGATAATGAAATAATGTCAATTATAGAAGAACTTCGTGTGGAAGGTATAATTTATTAAGTAATCACATAATTTTATCAGTATCTCAAGAGACGTGAGTTGGAACTATAAATACTAGCACAGAAAAAATAAAAATTGTCAATGAACTTCATAGGTCTGCGAGAAAAAATTTTCCCACAATACATACCATCATTAAAGGATATGAAGACTTGTGGCAAACAGATTTCGCGGAAATGCAACAGTATGCAAATGAAAACGATGGATATCGCTATATCTTGGTGTGCATAAATTGCTACTCCAAATTTGTCTATACTAGGGCGATTAGAAACAAAACTGGGGCTGAAGTCACTAAAGCAATGAAAGACATTTTTAAAGAAACAAGACATACACCAATAAATCTACAAAGCGACCAGGGAAAGAATTTTCTAATAACATATTCCAAAATCTTGTTAAGGAATATAACATTAATCATTATTCGACGTACAGCACAAAAAGCTGCGATAGTTGAACGAGTCATACGTACGCTCAAAAATTATCTCTATAAGGAGTTTTCAGCTAGAGGTTCCTACAAATGGATACAACTTTTACCAGCCATATCGAAAACCTATAATAACACGGAGCATCGTACTATTGGTATGAAACCTATAAACGTTAAATCAACTACACGGATTAATGTATACAATTGGATAAAAATAGTACCCAAAAAGTTTAAATTTCGTTTGGGTGATATAGTTCGTATAAGCAAACACAAAAGTATCTTTGATAAAGGATATACGCCCTCATGGTCCACGTAACAGTTTAAAATCGCAAAAGTTAACATTACCAATCCACCAACATACCTCTTGGAATCAATAGAAGGTCAACCTATAAAAGGATGTTTTTATGAAGCTAAGCTGCAAAAAACAAGTAGTCCGAATGTTTATTTAGTGGAAAAAGTACTTCCTCGCCGCAAGAAAAATAATATTAATCAATTATTTGAAAAATGGTTAGGATTTTCAGATCAATTTAATTCATGGGTTGATGAGACAGATATTGTTTAAAATATTATATTTTGTAATATTTTCAAACCTATCGAAATATGTATATTGGTTAAGGTTACTATTAAAATAAATACCCAATGGAATTCAAACTTGTTTTATTTAACTATGTGTTTATTACAATTATAAACTAGGCTTATTCACAACAATCATCATTCTTGATTATCTTCTTATACGAGTAATCCTCATCAAACTGGAGCTATATTGATTTTTTTCTCATACATTATTCCATCATGTTTGCATTTTAGATTTTTCAATTCTCCCGAGTACATCTATTTTCATTGTTTCGATATTAACAATTTTTTCTTCAAGCTGCTTTATATCGGCACGAACCTTATTAAGTAGATCTGTATTCATTATATCTTCTATTTGCACACGTAATCGGTGAATTTCTTTAAGCGCATAATCCTGGGTAACAGCATCACTACCCTTAGTCGGTGGGGCGACATTGGTTAAAGATTTTCCTGTATGTCATATTGACCGTCCGGCGTAAGTTTACATCCAATTCCTGGTGACCCTCTCAATAATTGCACTTTTTCACCAAGCTTTTGACGTCCAAATTTATCAATTGTGTTGTTAACACGACCCATGTTTATCTAAAACTATTTTTTTTTCACTAAAGTGTAGCATTATAAGGTATAAAACAAAACTTGTAGGATCTGCGACGTTGTTTAAATATTTCCATTAAGGTTAGATAATATTACATCACTTGTTTCTAGTATCTCAGTTAAATAGTTTCTATTATCATAGTTAGATATTTTCCTTGAATGTATCCAAGATCTACGAATTTCTTAATTAACTGATCAACATTTTTTCAAGGTTGGATAATATTACTTCACTTTTTTCTATTATAGAGTACACATATACAAATTCTATTTCGGACTTAATAACACTAATTATTTTACGTATTTTGAATTAATAATTCAGCCAGTGATATCCGAAGCTTATGAATTTCTTTAAGCGCATAATCCTGGGTAACAGCATCACTACCCTTAGTCGGCGGGGCGACATTGGTTAAAGATTTTCCCTGCATGCTTTATTGACCGTCCGATGTAAGCTTAAATCCAATTCCTGGTGACCCCCTCAATAAATGCACTTTTTCACCAAGCTTTTGACGTCCAAATTTATCAATTGTGTTGTTAACACGACCCATGTTTATCTAAAACTATTTTTTTTTCACTAAAGTGTAGCATTATAAGGTACAAAATAAAAAAAGATTTTTCTTGAATGTCATATTGATGATCAACATTAAACTTAAAACCAATTCCTATTTTTTTTATTAATTTTTTGACGACTAAATTTATCAATTGTAACGTTAATTCTTACTTAGAACTAAAATAAAATTCAAAAAATGTTTGAATTTATATCTGAAAACTGTTGAAAATAATACAAATAAAAGAAAAGTAATATTAGTAATATTTCATTTTTTACTTAACTAAATATTTACAAATTTCTAAAGCTATTTATATATACATAATTTAAGGTTCGAAACTAAACGCCCTCACATCTTCTTTTGTTGCACATATATGCCGAACTATTTCTTCTAGATCTTCTTCTACTTCTTCAAACTCTCGAAAAAATCCTCTTCATCGGATATGTCCAGGGGAGCATCTAGGTTTGATGTGGTGGAGCTCCCTGAAGAAGAAGCCACCCATTGCTGCCCTTCTTGGCTGAACTGTGGCGATGGAGTCCGCAAAATTCCAGAAAGGCCAGCTTGTTCCGGGACTCCACAATATTAGAGATGGCCAGCTTGATCGGGAGTCTGCAAAATTCCAGATGGTCCCGCTTGATCGGGTGCTGGTGCATCCTCTTGCAGTGGTGGCGTAAAATTTAATCTTCTCCTAGTGCTAGGCGGTGATGATGTTGAGATGGTATTTGTTCGTATGTCATATTTATCACCCAGTTATGACACCAAGAAAAAAAACCTCTCGTTCCCACTATCACATCATAATGTCTGTCTTCTTTACGGAGGTAGACTGAGACATTGTAAAACTATTCGCTTTTAATACGTAACTAAAGAAGAAACGATGAAAGTGAACTAATAATTTCCTTGTTTAAGTGCGCGTATATATACAGATTGTTCAAGGTTGTATTTACAACGTCACACAGTTAGGGGCGTGTATATACGGTTGGGAGCGTGTATATACAGATTTTTTAAGATTGCGTTTACAAGGACACACAGAATGCATGTGAATAGGATTTGAGTCTTATTGTGTTATTTTCTCACAGACTTTTTTTTTTTTAAACAAGACTAAATTTATTTCAAGATCAATCTTTAATCAGAGCTAATTGATTGATTCTCAAAATACTTTATATTTATATTGATAAATTTAAAAACTAGACAAATAACACAAATACATTAATAAAATGATTATTTATTTACAAAATTGTGTTTGCATGGTACATATAATTGTTTACATTTCTATTTTATTTTCACAGTTTTCATTATCTATATCGTCAACATCCATTTTGTCCCATTCTTCAGTAGCATCGGCGGTATTGTCTACACGATCCAAACTATCTGCATTGCTATCATTTTTCACAACTTCATTGATGTTTTCCGCTGAGACCCAACCATACTTTGATAGCAATTCCTTGGGTAAATTTGGTATTTCGACAACATAGCTTTGGAGACCTTCGTCGATCATTTCAAGACAAAACTCGTCTAAGTTGATGGAACCATAAGTATCTTTCACACAAATGAGCGTCTGACATGAAATTAATGACATCTTTCATGTACTTTCTATATTGACTGACTGTTGATTCAACCGCTGACCCATCAAATGTTGCAAAATGTAATATCTCTTGTGCCACATTTCTTAACTTAACTTCTCACATGATGTGTTTGTCGCGTAAACACATCATGTGAGAATCAAGGTCTTCACTTGGTGTCATGGTACTATTGCTGTCACACATCTTTCAAACACTAATTATTAAAATGTCTGTGTAATCTGATTTGTAAAATTATTACCAAATTGTGAATTAACCCAATTCAGAAATATCAAAAAATTGGGATGAGCACTCAAGGTCATATGACGTCAGATATCCTCAAGGCCAAACAATACAGAACACCTGTGCTCTCAAGGTCAGGATTAGTGGCGGGGGGGGGGGGGGGTTGTCAATCCGTATATTCTCACTACTATCTTCTAATGACCTGTCTAATACCTTTCAATACTGACTTCTTTTCTCAATTTTCTACTAATTAAAACTATTTCAAAAATATTTGTTGAAATTTTTAATGTGTTGAGCTGTTTTCGAGAAAAACATTAAATATGTCTTTATGCATGTCAAAATTGTCAAAACTTTTTAAAATGTAACATTGTATTAAGGTGAGAAAAAGAAAAATATAAGTCAAAAAAATCATTTATTTACAACCACGTATGTAATGTTAACATTTCTGATATCTTAAAACTTTGAAAGAAACATATTTCTGATTTTGCCATTTATCCCGATGAAAAGTGACATTTACCTAGGTGGAAAGTGATTACGTTCAACCCGGGTAAATGTCACTTCCATTCACGCAAATGTCGATAGTTATTGAATAACGAAAATGTTTCAATTTTATTTGATTATTAAATTTATTTAAACTTTCGGCGGCTTCTCTTAATCGAGGAGCACAAATGATTTGTTCTGAATCGCTCATTTTCTTCGAAAACACTTTTGTTATGACAATCTATGAAAAATACAATTAATTTAAGTTGTATGCTTGGCTTGTTTAGTATTATAATAAATACTATCAAAATTTAATTTTTTTTATTTGTTGATGGTGATAAAGCTTATGGTTATACAGGAATCTTACTTTGTTAATTTCTCACATAGTTATATTTGTCACAAAAGCATCACTTGCATTTAAAAGGTAAGATTGTAATTAAAATAGTATAAAAACCTTGTTTAGTATTATAGTAATTACTGACAAAATTTCCATTTTTTTTTATTTGTTGATGGTTATGGTTATACAGGAATCTTACTTGTCACAAAAGCGTCATTTGCATTTAAACGGTAAGGTTGTAAATAAAATAGTATAAAAACCTCGGTGGAAAGGTTTCATTAATGTCACGATTTTACCATTTATCTTCTCTCCAAAATGAATAAAAAAAACTATTATAGGACAGTCATACTCTGATTGTTTATCTTTCAAACGGTATGAAGTGTTTATAGGTTTAACTAAAAATAGAAAGAATTCTATGGCGAATTCCACACTATTGCGAGGAAATATTAAAACTTTACAACCACAACGCAAAAATTCTAACAAATTTAGATGGAAACATGCGGTTTGGCTCATTTAGAAATCATACTTGGATAGTCGATTGAGCAGTTCAATTTCCCAGAAATGCAAGATTGCCACGTTTGGTAAATGTGTGTTTTTCAGATAAATGTCAGTTTATTTGTTGACAATTTTTATAAAAGTAATATCTCCAATGTTATTTTTATTTCTTTGTGTTTCTTGCAAATTTGATTCTACCAAAATAAAGCCAGGGACGTGAATGAAGATATATTCTAACTTTTATTGGCGATTCTGAAAATAGTATCAATTTTCAAAGAAATCTTTGGCGAATAATTTCTTTGTTAAATATGTTTCAGTGTATGCTGTTGAAAGTAGAAGCAAATATGCATTTTGCTTATTAAAATGTCATTTACCGTATTAATAACGCATATCAAAATTGAGTGCAATAGGTTCTCGAGACGTTAAATAACATTTATTTAAAGAAAATGTATATTTGTTAAACTCTCTCCCGAAAAATATAATTTTTTTAATGCCATTTGTTAAACTTGCCCAAAAAGTTAAGGGGGTTTACTTGTCACTTTAATTTAAAGCCAATGTCTCAAAATACGTACCATATATTCCACTATTAATTTTTTTATAAATATGAAATACAGAGTAATGAAAATCGGTAAATTTCCTTTATTCAAAAATTCCCTGGTAACGAATCTTTTCTTTTATTAGGAACTCAATTTAGTTCGGCACATATATATATATATATATATATATATATATATATATATATATATATATATATATATATATATATATATATATATATATATATATATATATATATATATATATATATATATATATATATATATATATATATATATATATATATATATATATATATATATATATATATATATATATATATATATATATATATATATATATATATATATATATATATATATATATATATATATATATATATATATATATATATATATATATATATATATATATATATATATATATATATATATATAT
Organism: Kuschelorhynchus macadamiae; assembly: GCA_030620095.1. Taxonomy (NCBI): domain Eukaryota; kingdom Metazoa; phylum Arthropoda; class Insecta; order Coleoptera; family Curculionidae; genus Kuschelorhynchus; species Kuschelorhynchus macadamiae. The sequence continues at coordinate 7,103 of JAUTXW010000873.1, read as the reverse complement.
ATATATATATATATATTCAAACAATTTTATCCACCATGTTGAATTCGTAACGAAATTTTACAAGTGTATCTCTATATCACAATCAATGGAGTAACAGGGTTTTTTAAGTTTCTTTTTTAAATATTCTATTTAAGCGCCATTTTGTTCCGCCATCCTGAATTCGTACCACAATTTTAATATTATATCTATATGATCACACTTAATTTTTGTACAAAATCTAGAATTATTCTAATAAGTACTTTTTCAGGCTGTTTTTTTTAAATAATTTATTAACCCTCCACTTTGTTTTGCCATCTTGGATTCCTACCAAAATGTTACCATTCATTCTTATGTAACATTCGATTTTTATAATAAATCGACAATTTACGTCAAGTAAATTGGATAAGTAATTTTTTTTAAATATTTAATTGGGCCGCCATATTTAATTTTTAACCAAAATGTGAAGTCAATCGGGTAAGTAGTTACCTATGCCCCGAACAGACCGACCCCGAAAGATCTGAAAAATCCCGAAGGATTAGTAAGTATGAATACGATTTTTCTTCAGGTTGGAGGAATTTCTTAATTTTTTTCTCTCGTAAAAGGGAAGTATTGTAATCGTGAAAAAATCAGTCTCCGAGATGTTTTGAGATCTTCACGTTTCAGGGTCCTTAGATGCCGAAAAATATGTTTTTTCAATCCGTCGGCCTGGTCTGTCTGTCTGTCTGCCTGTTCGTCGCATAGCTAACAAACTACTTAGATGATTGACTTCAAATTTTGTTCAAAAATTAAGGATCATATGGGGATGACCTGGTAACATATGGCGAAACAAAATAGCGGGGTAGCAAAATGTTAAAAAAACGTTATTACAAAATTATGGGGTATGGTGTTCGCTTTCAGGTATTTTCTGAACTATACGTTTTTTTTTAAACGGGCTTTTAAGATATTAATAATACTTTCAATTATTCCAGTCATATAACTTTTTTCTTAGACTAGTCCGTGTAAGTATAAAAAATGCTCTTTAAAAAATTATTGATGTAATATAATACATATTATAAGCATTTACGTTCCAATCTTTACCTAAACATAAAACCCAATACAATATCTCCAATATATTTTCGGCTAGGACACGATATATGCCAAAATTATTTAAATTAAGTCAGTCCCTGAGAACCTACTCCTTAAAAAGTTCTAAATAAATGAGATTGCATTAAAAAATTTCATACAATCTCCAAACTTCCAACTTTGCCGGGCGATGTACGGAAATACTCAAATAATTTAAGTAAAGCAGTCGCCAAAATCTTGTTAGAAAATATTCTAAATACGTTCGCATCGAAATGACGGTAGTGGGAACTGGTTAAGCTCCACCTGTGTTCTCCAAGGTCAGCCGACGGACTGTCCCTAGCCGTTTGAAGCAATGCACTCTTAAGAGCCAAAGATGGGCACTTTAAACAAAGAGTTTCACTTAAAGCATTCATACTGTAAAGTGGATATTTCCTTTGTTGGAAAATTATATGTGAGTGTCTAGTACTGGTGAAAGTGCTATTTTTTCTAAGCATGAAGCCAAGTAAATCTTTATCTTTCCAGAGTGTCGAAAAACTCGACTGAGATGAAATCTGAGAAGATCATCAGATTAAAAGAGGAGAACTTTCGCCTATAAGGGTGTGGGTGTTAAGGGATATCCTGTAGGATGAATGTACTCTTGATGGAATTTGGAGAATGCTCTTTGGTTTCCAATATTTTTTATGTTTTATTATATAAGCATTCATGTTAGTATTTTCAAAATAAAGCCCATACTTATTTCTTTGGATTAAGATATAAATTATCATTTTAGTGACTCTTTTAAGCAATAGAAAAATCAAACCAAACAAGCTTCTGCAAAACTTTTTGGTTTGCATTATTTTTAATTTTTCACACATCCCAAACAAAATTGTCGTAGATAAAAGACGGATTAAATTTAAAAAACTCAAACTCATATCAACAAAAAAAATTAAAAATGCCATCAAATTAAAAGCGACATTCAGCATCTTACAAGCATTGTATTTTGCCATTCTGAGTATGGTATTTACACCCAACTGCCACTTAGCCAACGAATACGCACATAAGAAATAAATTCATTCATCTTTTAAATTACGTCAATGAGTCCAGATGCGTTAAATGTGTGTAATTTAATGCAAATGCATAAGATCAAAAAGGCACTTGTACTTTTTGTTAATGTAAATGTCGTCAGAAACATATCAGATATCTTGCTGGCTCTACATGCACTCACCACATAAACTACTATTTTAATTTAATAGACCGCTGTTGTATTGCTGATGACGACATTACAACGATAACGGTAATATACATTACAAAGGATTTCGTTTTCAAGACGAATTAACATTTAACAGCAACATATTTCCTACATATTTAGGCAAACAAATCTTAAGCCGGCTGGGAATGTTTAACTTTTTGCCTTACTTTCACTTTCAATGTACTCTCGTTAAGCCTCGGGAATGACCATGAATCTCCTCCCTAATTGTGGCAACGATATCTTTATCGAAGCTCCTCTGCCACGTTACCACTTTTAAACTTTTATTTATAAGCTATGGAACTGAAAAGTAAAAAATTATTAAGTTTACATCAATACAGAACTTTTCAAATTGGAATATTTTCTTAAAAGCTTAAGGCGTGAGACGTCTTTACACTTAAAATAAAACCTTAAGCTGTTAAAAAAATATTGAAATTTTTAAAAGTTCTGTGCTTATGTAAGTTTAATTATTTTTGACTTTTCAGTTAAATAGTTTATAAATAAAAGCTTTTTTAATTTTTTTTTTACATTTACTTTATTTCGTACTTTTTATGCTGCTTGTGTAATATATTCACGATTGGATACTATAATATTCTATTGTCATCAAGTTTATCTATGTATATCGAATCTGAGTCAATTCCGATAAGAGGAACTGTTTTGTACTTTTTAGCATTTTTTTTTATGCACCCTGTATAAAGACATTTATGATTGAACACCATAATATTGTATTGTCATCGGGTTTATGTATACCAAATCTCAATCAATTCCGATAACGAGATATGTTTTTTACGTTTACTTTATTTTGTAATTTTTAGCAACTTTTCAAGCACTCTGTATAAGACATTTCATCATAACATTATATTGTCATCGGGTTTACGTATGTATGCCATAAGCACCCGCAGAACTATTTCCAGGGATGGGGGGCAACAATATTAAAAAATTACTGATTACTGAAAAAGGTCATCCGGCATCCACTTGACATAAATGTAACCCCAAAAGCGACTTCAAGATTCGATCGGGCAAAATCACTGTTTTTACCATAATACATATGTAATATACAATATTTGCATTTTCCAGAAAGGGGCAAGCGCCTCCCTCCGAGCTCCCATGATGTATACCAAAACTCAGTCAATTCGGATAACGGGAACTGTTTCAAAAGTTACTTGCAATATCTGACTCAAACATACTAACATACAAGTGAAGCTTGAACTGAAGTTAAATAAAAGCTTTGGTTAAGATTCTTCCTATGGGTCGCTGGGAAGGACAATCCGGGGGACAATGATATTATTTGTTTAGATTGCCTTAATTACAGTAAAGTCCGAATCATATGTATGTATTAAAATTTGTATTAAAATTTGCATGAACAATAATAATGCAAAATGACAATAAAAAAAGTCAGTCTCGTGATTTATCTTACCTGTTAAATTGGAAAATGGTAAAGAAAAAAGTTGTTTCTTTTTCTATTTTAGAGCTATATGCCAGCGCTATTGGTTGACTTGAAATGTTTTTCATTTTTCTTAGCTTCATGCATTGTCACTTTATCAAATGTAAGCAAACCTGAATTAAATTTATATTTTAAACGTGAATTTGTAGACTAAAACATAAATGGGTCTAAAAAAAGCCACCCAACTTGATCCAAAGTTTATCCAGTTTGAAATAAAAGAAACAAACCTAATTTGCTCGTATCATTTTTCAACATTTTCAAAAAAAAGGTAGTAGTTGTGTGTGTGTATTTTAAACAATTTATGCTTTTTTAAGTAAGTTTACCTCATAAATTTTAAATTTTTTTAATATTCCATCAACTATATATTGTAGCCTTGAAGAAGGAAATAAAGATTGTCGAAAGCTCGGCATAATAGAAAAGATTCTTTTTAACCAGCACTTATACAGACCGTTTACCCAATATTTTTACTCTGTTGTCTAGCTAGTGGGTCAAGATTATTTTATCACTTTATTATATATATATATATATATATATATATATATATATATATATATATATGTGTGTGTGTGTGTATAAAATATTAGTTCTGTTATTTGCGATAGTTATCTATTGTACTTTCTTTCAATAATGCTGCATGCACCGGCAGCGCTTGATAGAACACAAGCAAACTGGAGACATGTCGCCAACAATGAGTGAATGGGTTTTGTGAAACAGATTGTATCGTCATTTCCTGCGTGTGCTGTTCTATCAGGGAAACGTTGACGTAGACAGGAAGTATAGGGAAGGATGATATTTGCAAAGGGTTTGGCTGGATACAATGTTCCTCAGTCGAGTGACAAGTTGTTCTGAAGAAAAAAATATATCTACATTTATGAAGTTATTAGTTTGTTTTTATAGAATTGTGAAAATTTGATTTTCATGAAAATATTTTCAGAATTTTGGAATTTATAAGAAGGCTTTACTTACATAGAACCTATAAATCCCTCTATAACCTTTGATTTTTAACCAAAAATTTGAAGTCAATCGGATAAGTAGTTCTTGAGCTATACCGTGCACAATGGGTGAACATATTTTTCTGGGTCTAGGGACATTAAAACGCAAAGATCTGCAAAAATTACGAGGGAAGTACAAAAATGCCGATATTTTAATTTATCTATCGATATATGTATATTAACCTATCGGTAAATCGATAATTGACCAAAATTGATAGATTGATTTATCGCCCATCCCTAGATCCGTAATTAACACTAGATGTTAGATAAAATTAGTTTCGTACAAAAATTTAACCACTTCGCACGTCCAAATTTGTCGTCGAGCATTTTATCAAAGCGATTTCTGAGAATTACAGGTCTTTCTGAAAAAATGGAACTGAAAGAATACAAATGAGCCATACGGATAGTAATTAATATAATGGCATAGTCGAGAGAGAACCTTGATAGCCGCGCCTCACAAACAGCGATTATGCAGGCATTCGCGAGGGGTATTCGTAATGATTGTTTTCGTAATTGCGTTTTCCAAGAAAGAATGGAATTTGTTGGAGGTTTCGTCCAATAAATATACTTTGTAAGATTACAGTAAAAACATTAAAAATGAACTGATTTTATTTGGTCAAAAATGTACTGTGCGGTCACTTGTGTCTTCGAAACTTTTGTTATACCCACCTAAAACAGAAAATCTTTCTTGGGTGCATATTAACAACAAAGCTTAGTACCGTCAAAAAAGATTACTTAACAATAAAAAAATCGATAAAGACCAATTTACTGAACTTCCCTAGTACAGAATTCCACTACAAACAGACAACACAATTTATATACTTATAATAGTTATTTGATAATAACTTTGTATATTCTATAAGTTGTAATTTATGTAACTTTTCTTTATAAAAGCAATGCCGCAAAAAGGATTTACCTATTTTTTGCATTAATAGCTGGAAACTACCTAATAATGAAAATTTCATTTTTTATTTTCTCGTGTTAATGAATGTTGAAAATATTAAATAACTTTATTCTTTGCGCAATAAATATTTTGAGTCAATAAGTAAAGAGTATGACGGGGGTTGGAAGGGCAAGGGACAAGAGGGACGATTAGCTATCAAAAATTAAAAATTTTCAACTGCCTTTTCCATGGAAACGGTTGACATGTGACGTATATTATATACTACACAAAAGCTATAGATAATTCATTGTAGGATTATTCTCACATCCAGTTTAAATGGAAACCGAATTCAAATGTTTTATCGATGAAATTGGGTACTCTATGGAATATGCTCCAGATTTCAAATAAATATCTAGTAACGAAATGACAGGCTGAGAAACGATCTGTGTGTTATGAATTTGTTCTATTTTTTAAAATTTGTTAACCGATTAACCATAAAAAATTAAAGATTTTCAACTGCCGTTTCCATGGAAACGGTTTCCATTTGATGTATATTATATACTATACAAAAAAAAGTCCTAAAGACTTCACAGTAGTATCACTCTCACTGCCAGTTTAAATAGAAGCCAAATGTTTTATCGATCAAATTGGCTACTACACGGAACCATGTTTATGCTCCAGATTTCAAATAAATATCTAGTAACGAAATAAAATCTGAGAAACAACCTGTGTGTTCCCCGGTATGACGGGTAAACAGATAAAACTGTATAAAGCAATTTCCTATAATAATATGTTAAATGCATTCAAAATTATCGAAAATTTCGCATGAAAGGCTCGAAATCGTCATAAGTTAATTTTCATTCTTTGACAAAAAGTGCCACAGTTCGTGTCAGGCAGTTTTTAGTTAGACTAATAACAATGGAAAGTGATTAGAACAGTGCATTGTTCGCCGTACATTTATCGGAAATGTCCATCTAGAGTGCAATATTAGTTGTAATTTAGTTAGAATATTGTTCGTATAGAAAAAATTACACGTGAGAGAAATAGTGAAATCTCATTGAAAAAAGTACGCGTGAGGCAAAACCGTGCCCTATAACATACTCAGTATAAAAATTACTTAATGTACAAATAGAAGGTTAAATTAATCAGGAAAAAAGGTTAGATGTGAAAAACATAAAGAGTACGCTAAAACAAGTTACGAAACCTATAGGAAAGGAAACAGGTACTCTTGCTTTGACAGATATAATGTAACTGGATCTGCGGGGTGTTATGTACTTACAGAAGGCGTTTTTATTTTGCTTTCCATTTTTATTGCTCTTTAACATTCATAATCTCATCCTTCCCCTAGGCAACCCAAAATACAAACCAAATAAGAACTAATTCATGACAAGAATAAATTTATGTAATTTTAATATATGCACTTTTGGTACAGAACTAGTTTAAAGAAGCAACAGAATAAATTATACTATATTTTATTACTTTATAATGTAAAACAACATATTAACATATGAAATAACC
>JAUTXW010000872.1:0-100707 GCA_030620095.1 Kuschelorhynchus macadamiae | reverse complement strand
CAAATATCAATGCCGCGATGCTGAATAGAGTTAACAATTCCTTTGTGAATCGGCTACAAGTGTGTGTTGAAAGAAATGGTGGTCATATTGAACATTTAATCAAGTGATTGTAGGACTTCTTTTTCTGTTGTGTCTCTTTAATTAAAATATTTATTTGCCTTTTTATATTATACATTTTTGGATTCCTCGGAAAATTCTGTAAATTCGATAATAAAGCAAATTCTAAGGCGATTGCCATTGAAAACCAAATAATAAATACAAAAATGTCAAAATCTCGAAAACTATGACATATAGGTATAGGACATATTTATAACCAAAGATAGGGTTTTGCTTTATATGGTCTTGCTTTATATGGAAGCCTAGGTATCTGTATGTTTCTTCTCTGAGCATGTTATCTATAGTTTCATTGTTGAACGTTTCTCTCGTAGGGTAGTCTTTCCACCGTCCCTTGTTGATATGAAGTAGCTTGCATTTACTTATATCAAATTCCATGTTGATGTCCAGGGTAAATGTTTCTGTGATATTAAGGAGTTCCTTTAGCTGTACCTTTGTGCTTGAATAAAATTTTATGTCATCCATGTACAAGAGATGGTTTATTTTGTGTAGGTTTTTCAGTGTGTTTGAGAGATTGAGACAGAGGCAGAACCACAAAGCGCTGAGTAAATCTCCCTCGAATATACCTCGTCTGATGTAGATCTCTTCTGTTTCGATGTGCTCTTTTTGTGTTCTCAGGTTGATTTTAGTTTTCCACGTACTCATGATTTGCGTAAGAAATTGCCTGATGTTAGCCAACTGTGGGGTATCGAATCAAAGGCTTTTTTATAGTCTATGTAACCAGTATGAAGGTTTCTATAATTTTTCCTGGTTTGTTCCATGATGACGCTGTCTATAATTAGCTGCTCCTTGCATCCTCGGCTGTATTTCCTGCACCCTTTTTGCTCTTCCGTTAGAATGTTTTTGTGTGCTAGATGTTGTTCTATTCTCCTGGTAATTTATTTTTATTTTTTGTACTGACTTGGTATAATCCAGTCAGTATAAAATACAACCACAGGAATACTGTGAGACAACAAGTCATAATAATAATAATAATAATAATAATAAATAAGTCTGACCGTCTGGGTACTGCATCCAGCAAAATTGAGGACGCTACGGTAATTTCGTAGTTCGTACTGTCAACGACATCCAGCTGTCCGCTGTCCTAAATACCTAATAGCCCTGCACCATACAGCACACAGGTCAAGTGAATCATTCGCCCAAAGCACCATACACACAGCTACACCTCGGACCGTCTCTCACACAAGCAATCAAAGTAGAAATGAAGTCACATCTAAACAAATGGTCAGGCTCCGATCCTACAACAAGAGATCCTATTCCTCGTGTAATCTTCAAACGGGACACCCATAAAATCCTAAAGACCATCAACGAACACATAATTCTCGAGTACATAACGAATGCGAGCACAATTGACGACATTCATACAGTTATCTACGCAGCGGCTATTACCACGATAACACACAACAATTAGAAACTCCCGCCACGACACAGAAACACCAACAACATAAAACCAAAATTCAAATGGCAGATAAGGATCGAAAACAAAATTAACAAAATTAGAAAAGAATTGGGACATCTTACCCAATCCATGAACGGCAACAAGTCAAAACGTATCACACAAAGTGTAGAGAAAATCAAATCTGCATCTCCTGATTACACCCTTACAGAAATCCTTGACATTCTGAAGCAAAAATTATCTGTGTACGCCGCAAGACTCCAAGCCATCAAATGAAAGAAAGGACGCTAACAACCTGTTTCGAACAAGCGAAAAACAGTTCTACCAAAAAATGATGAGCAATAAGGAGGCACGAGTAATAGAACCATCGACCAAACAAGAGATCACAGAATACTGGAAAAGTATTTGGTCAGAACCGAAACTACACAATAATAACGCTTCATGGATTAAAGCGGAAGAAGACAGGCACAAGTGCTTAGAGGAACAAGAGGACATTGCAGTGACAACACAAGAAGTTGCAGAAACAATCAAATACACGCATAACTGGAAATGTCCTGGAATAGATAACATTCATAACTTCTGGTACAAACAGTTTACCTCCACACATGAAGCTCTCACTCGCCAAATTAATGAAATTATTTTAAAACCTAGCACACTCCCCAGTTTTCTCACCCAAGGAATGACATACCTTAAATCCAAAAATTCAGACAATAAGAGCCCGCCAAATTACTGACCTATTACGTGCCTTCCAATCCTATATAAGATCATCACATCCACAATTACCAGGAGAATAGAACAACATCTAGCACACAAAAACGTTCTAACTGAAGAACAAAAAGGGTGAGGGAAAAACAGTCGAGGAGCAGCTAATTATAGACAGCGTCATCATGGAATAAACCAGGAAAAATTATGGAAACCTTTATACTGGTTACATAGATTATAAAAAAGCCTTTGATTCGATACGCCACAGTTGGCTAACCAGAGTGCTAGAATTATATAAAGTCAATAAAAACATCAGGCAATTTCTTACGCAAATAATGAGTACGTGGAAAACTAGAATCGACCTGAGAACACAAAAAGAGCACATCGAAACAGAAGAAATCTACATCAGACGAGGTATGTTCCAGGGAGATTCACTCAGCGCTTTGTGGTTCTGCCTCTGTCTCAATCCACTCTCAAACACAGTGAATAACACAAACTTCAGATTCCAAATGAAACACCAAAAAATAACCTACACAAAATAAACCATCTCTTGTACATGGATGACATAAAATTATATGCAAACACAAAGGCACAGCTAAAATCACTGAAACGTTTACCCTGGACATCAACATGGAATTTGGTATAAGTAAATGCAAGCTACTTCATATCAACAAGGGACAGTGGAGACCAAGACCACCCTACGGAGGAAACAATCAACAATGAAACTATAGATAACATGCTCAAAGAAGAAACGTACAGATACCTAGGCTTTCATCAAAGCACCAAAATTAACCACACTCATATCAAATCAGAGCTCAAGACGGAATTCCTAAAATCTAACGAAAGCTATTAACAACTTCGCCATACCTATTCTTAGGTATTCGTTTGGTATCATTAAATGGTCACACACAGACATAAAAAACATTCACATTCTCATACGCTCTGAATTCACTAAACTCAGGAAGTTACATCCCAAGGCAGGCAAGGAAAGACTCACTATCGAGAGAAAAGAAGGAGGAAGGGAATTATAGATATACAATCGCTAAACAAAAAACAAATTTACGAATTCAGAAAATGCTTCCACAACAAACAAACTAACCTCCACAAGGCAATGGCGAAGGCAGACAAGAATTATACACCGCTCGACCTGTCTCAAACGAGCCACGCAGCAGACGCACACAGTCACCTCCAATCACGACTAGAAAAAATGAACACCTGGTCTGAAAAAACACTTCACGGAAGACACAGATACCACATAAAGCAAGACCATATACATAAAAAGCTTTCATATGCGTGGTTACAAGAAGGGCAGCTGTTCCTTGAAACAGAAGGCTTCCTGCTTGCAATCCAGGACAAAGTCATAGCAACTTGTACAGGGGGTGCTAGATAAGCAGGAGAAATTAAAAAAATTAAAAACATCATATCTTCATTTTTTTAAATGGAATGTATAGTATTTTAATATTTCAGACTATTCGTGACCCAAAACCCTATCTTTGGTTATAAATATGTCCTATACCTATATGTCATAGTTTCCGAGATTTTGACATTTTTGTATTTATTATTTGCATTGCAAAGCATCAAAATTAACCACACTCATATCAAATCAGAGCTCAAGACGGATTTTAAAATAAGACTCACAAAGCTACTAAAAACAAAACTGAATTCCAGAAATCTAACGAAAGCTATTAACACCTTCGCCATACCTGTTCTTACGTATTCGTTTGGTATCATTAAATGGTCACACAGAAAACATTTACATTCTCATACGCTCTGAATTCCCTAAACACAGGAAGTTACATCCCTTCGCGTGCAAGGAAAGATTCACCATAGAGAGAAAGGAAGGAGGGAGGGGAATTATAGATATACAATCGCTAAATAAAAAACAAATTTCCCAACTCAGAAAATTCTTCCACAACAAACAAACTAACCTCCACAAGGCAATAGTGAAGGCAGACTGTTCCCCGAAACTGAAGGCTTCCTGCTTGCCATCCAGGACAAAGTCATAGCAACCAGAAACTATCGAAAGCACATCATCAAGGACACAACCACTGAAGACGAGAGGTGTAGGAGATGTCACCAGCAGAGAGAAACGATCGATCACATAACGAGTGGATGTAGAATAATGACCGGAACTGAATACATCGCGAGACAACTCAGCAGCGAAGGTCGTTCATCAAGCATTAGCCACAACATACAAACTAACGGAGAACACAGAGCCTTACTACCGTTATACACCAACATCCATACTTGAAAACGAAGACTACAATTATTATTATTATTATTATTATTATTATTTGTTTGAATATTTAAACATTTTATTAGTTTAACACTTGATTTTTGCGCAAAACCAATTATTAAAAGTCAATTGATTATGTAGTTGAATTTTTAACATTTCATTAGGCCGTCATTTTGTTCCGCCATAATGGACTTACACAAACATTTTACTAGTTTTTCCCGATATCACACTTACTTTTGCGCATATTTTGAAGTCCATTCGACAAGTAGCTTTCTCGTAATGATTTTTTTTTGAACTTCTAACGTCGCCATTTCGTTCCGCCATATTAGATTTTTACCAAAATGTAACCATTCTATTTGCTTAATTATTTTTGACCAAAATTTAAAGTTCATCGGATAAGTTATTTTTGAGCGCTATGTCGCGTACAGATAGAATGACAGAACAACAGACACACTTCTTACGAGAGGAGTAAAAATCGGTAAATTGGCTTTACTCAGATATTTCCTTGTTATGAATCTTTCTTTTTATCAAGAATAGCGAAGAAGCCCACATATTACACCTACCAGATGCGAAAGTATTAATATTCTCCATTTTCAGTGAATTTGATGCAAGCGTGGAATATATTGCTGATTGGCACACGCAAACTCGAAAAATAATTCGCATCTGTGTAAGACTGGTAGTCATTTAGTAATATCTACATTTACAAATTGTGGTCTCTTTTACTTTCTCTCCATTTTAAGAGAGTTTCCGATTGGATGAAACCGATCTGTAAGTTATTTATCCGGAAATTGAGAGTGTAATGAATTCTTTCCTTTGTCCCGGAAAGTGACAGTTCCAATTTCGGCGTTCGAAGAGTATTCCCTTCACAAAACAAAATGACATTTTTAAGTCTTATATCATAAATAACTAGTAACGTACTACTTACCAGTTAAAACATATTAATGTATTTCGTAAAATATGGATTTTTTATTAGTTCTTATTTCGTTTTGTCGTTAGTGCGTACAAATAATATTAATACACAAGTTCATGAACTGAAAACACCCAAAAACTCTCTATTCAGCCTGCTAATTCGTTCGCGTAAATGGAGGTGCCAGTACACAAATCAGGCAGGCGTAATTGTATTTTTCCCTGCTAGTTGAAATTAATATTAGGGCAGATAACGGTTACAGGGCTCGGCCAGGGTTACTAAAATAAAACACCGGGAAAATACGCGATGCAGAAGATAGGGCAGAGGTCCCTGAATCGGATTTTATGCAAATGACGAAAAATTTACGGGTGAAGTTAATGGGAAATAAAAGCTATTAATCCAAGCCATAAAAATATAGACAGACGGTAATTTTTTAATATTCGTTTAATAATAGTTTGAATTTATGTTGTAGTCATTAACCTATGATGGTGCGAAAAAATCTGCTCGAATGTGTCAATTGATTTTATTAGCTGGCAATTTTTAGACGTTAGGCATCTGTTTTTTTGGCGAAGGATGTCAAAAATGAACCGTTATTGATGAGATCCTCTTTGAAATCTCTATTCATGAACAATATTTTTAGACATTTTGTAATATTCTGTCAAGACGCTTCAAAATAGCGAATATTTTTATATTATGCAGAGAAACATTTAATTTCTGTTTATATAATTTGTAAAAAATGCTGGGTATGAAAGCTTTTTGCAAGCCGGGTGAGTTTCAAAATGCCTAAAATTAGTATATTTAACTATCTTTTTGCTGAGATTTGTCTAATACTAAAAGCTGCCAGTCTATTGGACGTACATATTTGCTTTACAAAAACACAAGAAAGTACCGCTTTTTAATTGTAATATTTTAGAGAAATACCTGGATATTTAACACATTAAAATGTTACTAAGTATTGACTAACCTACTAATATTTCTGTTTCGAAATAGTTGTTAAGTGAGGGGTATTACGTTGAAATGCTTGTCATTTAAAAAATGTTATCATTAAGTCAAATCTATCTTTGACTTTGGTCATTAATAAATATAACAGTTTAAGGTTCTTAAGTTTTTTTCGCAGTATTAAAATAAATCTTAAATAATGTTAAATGCCCGCCATTTTGAAACGGATTCACTTATTTTGGGAGGTTACTCTGATGGAGACAAACTTTAAAGCATATGACTCCGTTTTGATAACGTCATATTTTTGACATCTGTCAATGAAACAAAACAAGTAACGTCAAAATGTGAACAGCTAGATACATTTATTAGGTATTGAGTGTCTTGCACAAAATTACTTCCCATTTCTCTCCCTACTACACTGTTGTGCAATTGAAGTGGAATTTTTTAAATTTAACTTAAATTTAAATGACTATAACTTGTAAACAAAATGGTATATTTAGAAACATTTTATAGGCTTATGTTTGGTTAAAATTTTTGTGGTATGCGTGTTTTAAGGGTTGCTTTGGCTTGGTATATACGAAGGATAAGACAAAAGTAGTTTTTTTTACATGAACTTTGTCAAGAGCGAAAATTTGCAAATCTGAAATTATTTTGATTTTACATGTATGTACTTAATAAATGAGTTCTAAAGAAAAAAAGTTTCTCAAAATTTTGATATCTGATTCGTTTCTTTTTTAATTATTTTTCTTTCTCATAATACGCATTTTTTTCAACATTTTTCTCTCTAAATTAAATACTCTTATTAAAAAGACTATTCTTTTAATCGTTTTAGCTTCTCCAAGGACGTTTTGAAAAAAGTAAATATAATTTTGCCTTTCCGAATGTTAATTTTACTTCAGGGGGGTACTAATTATCCGAATATATCTTTCTTATTTTCTTAAATTTGACTTTGTCTCCTGAATTCCGTAAAGGGTATTTTTACTTTTTCTTATTATTTCTGATAAAAGTGTCTTCAAACCTCGGGACGGTTTTTTAAATTTATAAAATTATTACCTATAGTCTGAGTAATTACTAATTCTAGACCCTTTTTAAATAAAGTTATGCCTAATTGAGTATATTTTCTTCTTTATTAGTAAATTTTCATATACCGAGTGGCCAAAAAATATATAATTTTTAAAACCTTTATTCAGGATGGGGCACAACTTACACGTCCGTCTCCAACCACTGAACGATACTTTCTTTTTAAATGAACCTTAATTAATGGTCTTAAATTACACTTTTCCGGAATTTTGCAAATTGTATTTTTACCATTCTTTGTATGTTGTATATTGAAAAACAGTGGTTAACAACTTTTTAAATTTCATGCAAATATTAACCATAAGCAGAATAATTTTTCAATATTTTATTGAACTCAGTTATGTTAATGCATACATTTTTTTAAAAATAACATTTTAGGGAATTGTTTAATTATACAACATGTATAATGTATTTATCGAAAACAAAAAACTGAAATATTTTAATTGATTTAAATTTTTTACTCACTATATTTAAGGCGTTACAAAAAGGCATTTTTAACTTTTTTCGGTTCGGTCCCAATCACCATTTACATGAATTTAAACATGATACTGTATGTTCTATGGTATTTTCTAAAGTTTTTGATTTTCCAAGCCAATAATATATTAGATTTGAATAAATAGCACTTAACTAAAAACTGAAAAATATTAGATCCCACAAAAAAAATTAATAAAACATTCGCTTACAAAATGTAAAAAAGCGTTTGCAAGCAAACAATTTAAATTAAAGATGAATTTTAAGAAATTACACTTTCAGTTGCAATTTAGGGTTCTGTTGTTATATCTAAATTCAATAGTTTTTTAATAATTTCCGTATTTTTTAGTAAGTCTAGTTATGCCGTCATTAGGTATAGGCAACCTTTAATTAATTAAAATGTAACCTTACTTTTATTGGGGAATTCAGATATACAGTGAAATACAGTGTAATCCGTTTATTATAATTAATTTATTATGCCACCTATTTTTGACGCATCCTGTATACCCGAGAATAACTTAGAATGTAGCTCTATCTGATCTGCATATATTCTGCGAGATTCATTTAAAATAAAAGTACAGTTCAATAGTCAGAGACGGTAAGCTGTGCGCCACCCTGTATAAAGGTTTAATAATTATATATTTTTTGGACACTTGGTCTACGAAGACTTACTAATAAAGAAGGAAACATACCCAGTTATAACAGGTATAACTTTAATTAAAAAGTGCATCGAATTGGTAATTTACAAGAAAGAAGTTTTTATGTTAAAAAAATTAAGTTTAAAAAATAATCAAAAATACTCAGACTGGGGGTAATAATTCTATGAAATTAAAAAACCGTCCCGAGGTTTGAAGTCACTTTTATCAAAAATAGTAAGAAAAAGTAAAAATACCCTTTACGGAATTCAGAAGACAAAGTCTAATTTAAGAAAATAAGAAAGATATATAACGGTCTGAAAAAATAGTGCGCCCCTGAAGTAAAATTAACATTCGGAAAGGCAAAATTGTATTAACTTTTTTTTAAAACGTCCTTGGAGAAGTTGATTTATTTTTTATTATTTATTATTTATTATTTATTTAAAATTATTTTATTTAAATTAAACTCCTAAGATGTTTAAAAATCTAAGATAGGCCATGCTTTAAAAGAGCATGTAGATAATAATGAAAGAACAGCAATAACGATGGAACGAAAAAAAAAATAAAAACAACTACTTTCCCAGAATATTTTGAAGCGAAAATGTGGTCGATTTAGTATGCACATATCTAATTTAAAATCTGCTTTAATATAGTCTTTAATTTAATACAAATCACAAAACCATTCCAAAAGCAATTTCGCTCTTGTACGCGCTTTTAAAATAGAACAGAATTGCATTTTCCTGAGTTGTCGTATCGACAATTAGTTTTGAATAAAACATGAAGTTTTCCTGATAAAATCGAAAATTACTGCGAAATACTTATATAAAATGGCAACTTTTCTAATAGACGGGAACAAGATGCTTTAAACGAAATTAGCTTTTTCTAATTTTGTATGTATCAAAAATATTATATGATATTGCTAAACTTCTTATGTTTTGCCCGAATGAAACATTAGTAGTGGTAGTAGTAGCAACTTATAAGATGGATAATTAAAGTACCTTGCTAATGTATGCCAGAAAGACTCTTTACCAACTCTTTTGGTATCCAACTAGTACCTGTTATTTAGTCTTATCTAAGTCACAAATAAAAGCCGATATTATTATTATTATTATTATTGGTATGAAAAAAAATTCATTGAACGAAACAATTCTGGGGCTCCGACCTACCTGAAATGTTATGCGGAAAACCATTTCGTACGAAAACCACTCCTTGCGTCGATCGGTCAGTAGTCATCAGCCAAATTCATCTGTGTTAGTAAACCGAAAGACCCCTAAACGACAGGTTTCTGCATTCCCATCACAAGTTATTCTAATGAGCCTAGACATGCTGGAATTCACCGAGGCTTTGTAGAGAACGTATCTTTAATCACTCTCAAGCCGTAACAATGCCTACTATTAGTTGGACACTATCTTTCCTATCTATATCCCTTTCTTTAATATGGATATTGGTGTCTGCCGAAACAGAAAACTTAAAGACGAACATTAAGTGATCTTGTTTGTCCAACAGAACAATGTCTGGCTGGTTGGCTTACAGTCTAAGAATACTGGGAAAAGTATAGTTTCAATAAAAGCGACAACCATTTTCCACTACAGTCTAGATCTCCTCTGGGTCATAACCGAGTTTCTTCGATATTGCTGTGAGGTCTCAGTTGATATGATAGTACGCTATACTGGTAAACATAACTCGATCGTGAATGAACAGGAGAGGTCCAGTCTCGGGATGTTTCTAACAGGCCCCCACACCTACCATGGGGTATGCTAGTATATCGGAGAAGGTCAGTTTAGTTGACAATTCCAGTGCCTTCATATTTCGATAGAAAACGCTATGTTGAGGCTTGGTTTGGCTGCGTATGAGCAATCGAATCACGGTCGTTCATGTTTGTTGAAAAAGTGTGGCCAAATTCTTCTGACGATGTAACTGCCGCGTTAAACAGAAAGGTCCCCAACATCCGCGATTTCATGGTTCTGTATAAGCCGAAACAGAGGGTCCGCACTATTGGTGGTAACTTTACAAGCCAGACCGATAACGAAGCTATTGTGCATTCGTTTCAAACTCAAAAGGCCTCGTACACCCAGATACGAGAGAAGTAAAAGCGGGGGATCAAGGAACGTGGAAGGATATTACTATTGCATCACCTTATGTGTACACCCTTCTAGATCATTAGGCTCGTCTCGCCTTCACTTGATAACCACAAATGAATATAGTAAAACATTTCTTCTGGAAAGTTTCGATTTCCATATTTTGCGTAATCTCTGCCTGCTTCTTAAAGACTTTTTTTACCTACCTTATGTCCTGCATTCGGTGTTGATCGACATCTAGGTATCTATAAGGCTTGTTAAGGTCCAAATGATAAAGGAGGCTTCCAAACCAGCCTTTTGAAGCATTCAGAACTGCGCCTTTATCTAGACCAAACTCTATTCCAATGTCCCAGGGTATTCTTCCACTATTTTCAGAGACTTGTAAATCTCGGTCACTCGAAGCATAGAGCTTAAGATCATCCATTTAAGATAGATGTGTGACCTTTTCAGTGCGATTTCTAGGTGGTACACACACATAACCTTACGAGGAGATATCGAAATTGGAAGCATCAATATCAACAGAGGATGTCATGTAGTATCGAAAGCCATCTACAAATTCCTCTTATATTGGATCGAATCTTAAGTAATGCGTTTATTCATGATTAAGTTTTCCTTGTAGCTTTCCAGACTCCTCCTCGCTGCTCGATGATATCCTTGAGATCTGGTTCGGCCACATTCTGTATTCCTGAGTGTAAAATTTTTTAACAGGTGTGTAGGAATGCCGATCACATTCCTTCACACCTGTTAAACAATTCGATAGTTTTTAGGTTCTTCGAGATTGCCTTTTTCGTTATCAAAGTTATTCTACCCTTAACTACCCACCCAGAAAAGAGATGATCAAAATTAAGCCAGTTGTTGAATGTGAGTGCTATGAAATTTCTTCCACCAGAAATTCTTAATGCCATCCGTTCCTGGGGCGAAATAGTTATTCATTCCTTCGAGAGCCTTTTTCACCTCCTCTTGAGTTACCGGTGGACTCTCGCATTGTTTATGCATTATTAGAGAAGACTAGGTACAGAAGTTTATAAGGAAAGGTATATTTTATCTGAGAGGCAACACTGACTCGTAGATTCCCTTCCAGAATTTCTTTACTTGTGCTACATTTGGTAGATGCTCTATTACAGGCTTAGGATCATCGGAAAGGAGAGAGGGCTTGGTCAAGAGCAGAAAGTATCCTTTATGCTTCTTGCATTTTTCTTTAAGGTCTTGTGTCTAAGCCCCACTGACCATATACTATCTAATTGACGTCGTTTAATGGTTGCCAATATAGTTCTATTAAATGCGTGATAGGTATAGCTTAAATTATTGGCATTTCTCTTAATTTTATTTGTAAACGATCTTCCTGATGTTATAAAGTCACACACACATTGTATACGGAATGCCTCTTGTCGTGCTAAGCCGAATTTTTAAAAGAGAAATGATCGTGGCCTCTTCTCTGGTGCTTGGCACAAGCCTAGTAGCTGTTGAATATACAGCGTTGGTATATATATCTGCGAAAGTTCATTCCCTAGCGCCGTGTCGGCTCTATTAAGGTCTTGTAGCTTAATGTGGCACTTGATATTAATGACCACATTTCCTTGTCTTGTCGTATCAGTGTTAACAAACTTATGGAAGATTTGATTGTTGCCATGCTGTTCCACTGCAGTTAGTTCCCCTTGCCCTGTTTCTTGTTTTTCTGCAGGCGGTATGTCGTGCCTTCCATTCTGCTGTTTGTTGTTCGTCAGGCGGTTCGTCTGGTGATACAACTTGTTCTTCCCTTGGTGTTCTCATATATCCAGATCCTCGAAGGTAGGCCACATAATCCCTAAGTTGCTGTTTTGTAAGGTGTGGTTATATGTGGGTGTATTTCAGACCAGATTTGTTGAATCCGCAGCTTGTAACGTCTTCTTAGACTTACGACTCTCATATACATCCAGCAGATCATCCATCCAGCAAAGTGCTACCGAATACAAAAAAAAATTTCTGGGGTTAACCAAAAAGATATTTTCTTTGCCGGTAATTCGATATCAAACAGTACAGTGCGGTGTGAAAATAATCATCAGATAAGGTTATAATATGCATTTAAACAATATCGAGACGCCCATTATATACCAAGGTTCTATTTTGACATATGGTTGAACTTAGAATGTCATAATAAATCAAAATAAGAAAACAAATTGAGGATGTCCCATTTAAAAAAACAAAAGTGAATAACAGAAATTAGGAAATAAAAGAAGTCTTGGCAACTCTGTTATGGTAAAAAAAAAACAAAATTGTATTCTATTTAACCAACCATAAATTTATTTTAATATGTTGCCTTAAAAAAAAGTTATAAGGGTGATTCACTTTTTTGTGTCAACTGGTATATTAAGTTAATTAAGTAATTATATAACTAAGGCTCCTAATCTTAAATAATCTGCTTGTGCCGAAAAAAATTCTATTGTATTTATTATTTGATTTCGAGTATTAATTTCTTTAAACAAAAGAAATCATACAGTGTTGCCAGATTGTAAGTTTTAATTATTTTCTTCACTTTTTAAAATGACCACCTGTATATTATGTCGTACTATATCGCCCTTAAAAAATCTATTTAAAATACTAAATTTGACACCCGGTAATTGTGAAATTACCACCTTGTATACATATATTAAAAATTGCCTAATAATAAAAAAGTAATACCCTAATATGAATAAATTCTAATTAAACGTAGTTCTTTATTTAACAATTTTTTTGGGTCTTACAGGTTTTTAAGGTATGGTAGGTGGAAGACCTTTACTCAGAACTTTCCTTGTAAAGCATTCCACTACGCGGAAAACAGAGTTCGTAAATACATATACATATTTACATATTTCGTAATAACTTTATACGATTTTTTTTTATATTTTTTCAAAAATTTTAGTAGGCTGCTATTTTGTTTCACCATATTGGATTCTTGCCAATATTTTAACAATTTTCATCTACGCCACATTTAATTTTTGGGCAAAATCAACTGAATAAGTAGTTTTTTTATACTGATTCAAAAAAAAAATATTAGGCTGCCATTTGATCCGTCATATCCCATCTAATCTAATTTTTGTGCATTTATTTCATTCCCATGTCATAAGCTTTTTAATAATATATTTTTTAACATTTTACTAGGCCGCCATTTTGTTCCCCCATGTTGGATTTTTACCAAAATGTTAGCGTCAATCCTTTATGATGCTTAATTTTTGACCAAAAATTTAGCTATGCTGCGAACAGACAGACAAACAGGCAGAAAGTTTTTTTTCAAACTTTCTTTTTTACATTTTATTAGGCCGCCATTTTGTTTCATCATCTTGAAATCTTACCAAATTTTTTACCAATTCATTTCTATATCACTCCTAATTCTTGCACAAAATTTGAAATAAATCGAACAAGTAGTCCTTTCAAACTGATTGATAATTGTATCAATAGTTTTTTGATACTGACATTTTAAACATTTCATTCCACCATAATGGCTCCTCACCAAAATTTTACCAGTTTATCCTTAGATTACACTTGATTTTTGTGCGAAATTTGATAACAGTCCTTGATTCAGTTTTTTTACTCGATTTTGTTAGGCCGCCATTTTGTTTCGCCATTTTGGATTTGTAGAAAAAAAATTACCAGTTCATTTCCATATCACACCTATTTTTTCTACAAATAAGTAGTTTTTTAGTAATTTTTGTTTACATTTTATCAGACCGCCAGTTTATTCCGCAATATTGAATTTTCACCAAAATTTTTCCATGTCATGGCCATATGGCTCTTAATTTTTTCCAACTTTTTTCAAACTCTAAAATTTTGAATGGGTTTTAAATTAGTAAAAAAATGCGTTCGATTAACAGGAAATAAGTTCAAATATTTTCCTTCAAACAGAAAATAATAAACCGTTTTTTTCATAATCGCCGGAGATTCTAAGCTAGTTTCGTAAAAGAAATCGTTTCTATCAGATCAGATATCAAATTTTCCTTTTTTTCTTCTTCGGTGCGACCTTTTCAAGCCCATTTCTATGTAATTTCGAAAGTGAAGTTTTTACCGAAATAAGAAAAATTATTTGCTCTCTCCCATAACAGATAGGGAACGGAGAGATAGGATCCTTATGTGGAGAGGTTTCATTACAATTCAATTTCTTAAGTGCCAATGGATTCTGAAAATAGATTGTCACAGTCTGTGGATAAAAGCGAAACAGGTTTGAGAAAACATATTTTTATATCGAACTGAAAGACAATAAAACACTTAAATGTACGGCGTTCCTTATTTCAATGAGTATTATTATTCATTTTATCCTATTAAATATTAAATTGGGCTTTACAAATATACAGAGTGTCCCTAAATAAGTGTCCGAAATTTCAGGGGCTTATAGTATTATAAAAAAAGTTCTATGATTATAGGTTCAGAAATGCTTCGTATTCAAGATACAGGGTGTCTTAAGTTTACATATTTTTAATTTATTTTTTACGCGCCGTGAACATTTCTAGAACTATTTCTACGAAACGGGTTTAACAAGTTTTGGAACAAGCTACAGAGTGTTACGTTTTTTCCGGGTCGTGACCCTACTGACCCCTTCCACACCGGAACTTTTTACTACTAAGTCACAGTGAGGTTTCCAATTAGAAAATCTGATTCATCATTCTGTTATCTTACTTTAATTCGATATTTTCTACCGTTTAGACGTTATTTGGCGGAATATCTATTCGTGCACAGGAAACCTTACAGTCAAAATCCATTAACACGACAAATATTTTTCTTTAAGTAGGGCATGATTATTGTCTTGTTTCAGAAGTGATTTTGTCATGGCAACTGTCTTTCGCTGACGTTAACATTCCGGGCGACTCGAGACTTTTTAATTATTTGCACTACCCTATTTTTAGTTGATGTTCAGGAACACCTAAATAGAAATTTTGAACGAAGGTGGATCAAACGTGGTGGTCCAGTGAGTCGGCTATCGTTAGCCAGATTTAAACCCCCCTTAAGTTTGGGGGCATTCAAAGTCTGGTATACGCTGTGCCCATGGTAGATAAAAATCAACTACGTCAGGGATATTTCGAAGTGTTCGTTTTAACTGGAACAGAAGAGCTCGAACATGTTTAGATATCAATGGTGGGCACTTCCACCATTCATATCTCAACATGTCTTGTGATGCTTAGCACCAATTTAATTTCATCTTTTTGAATCGGGTTTAGTTTAATTTTCTTAATATACATTTTAATTATTTTTAATTTCGGAAAATTGATAAAATAAAGAGATCCTCATCGCCGCCATTTAAGGTAATTTCATACTAAAAATGCTGTTAGGGAAGGTCACTTACCTGTAACGGTTAGTTAAGTTTAATTTTTTTAAGCTTCAAGGTAGAGAAAAATGAAATTGTTGTGTTAATGCCTTTTGACTGTAAAGTTTCCTGTGCACGAATGAAGATTCAGCTAAATAACTTCTAAACTGTAAAAAATATCGAAATAGATACCAAAAAGTTAGATAACAGAACGAGGAGTCTGATTTTGATTGGAAACAGTCGGTGACTTAGTAGTAAAAAGCTCGGGGGGGGGGGGTCAATAGTGTCACGACCCGGAAAAAACTATAAAAAATAGATTGGACACTGAATCTCGATAACGAAGGATTTCGAGACCTACGTTCCTAGACCTTTTTTTTATAGTACTATTCGCCCCTGCAATTTCGGACACTTATTTAGTAACACCCTTTATAGTTAAACCAGCATTTTCGTACCTGTTCCTACGGTACTACACCTTTCAACCACACTTTATTGAGGCCCTCCAATAATTCTTTTCTCTTCTGTAGGAAGTTTTCTTTGCGACGTGAACTCCCCCATGATAATTTTGGTATGTGTTCAGTCCTTATTCTGGTATTACTGTCTCATAGCTGTTTCCATAATAATTAAGGTTCTCAAACCAAGTAGCCAATTCTTTATTTACTTTTCATTTGATCTATTAGGGCAATTCTCATATTTTCTGTTACTTCCAGGATGTCGACTTTGTTGTTATTTATGGAAAAATCAGAGACAAATCAGGCTTTTTTTTGGCATGTATTTTCGATAGTGTGGGTATTTTATTGTTTATTTTTTAGCCTGTTTTTTAAGGAGATTTCTTTTTAAAGACACCTGCACCACTGACAATTGGAAAAACTTTCTCTAGCTATTTCTGTTCCTAATTTTCGTTTGACTAATGTTGTCACTAGAGGACCCCTGTCGCAGTCTTGCAATGCTGTTAACCCATCTTTTGCATCGTGATTAAGTAGCAGCCATTTTTTGTGTAGACATCAAGTCCCTGATATGAATGAATTCAGAGTTTTACTTCCAGCAAAAACATTTTTGTGTAGTCTGACCTAAAACTTCCAGATTAATAAAATTTTGTTTATAAAAAATGTTATCTTTAAATGGATCCAAAGTTTTACTTCGAGCACAAATTTTTTTTCTGAGGTGTAACCTAAAAGTTGCTTCATTAAAACTTTGCTTCAAAAGAAAATTATTCCATTTTTTGCGCAATACAAACTTTTATATGATCGGAAAAATGTTTAAAATATCGTCTTCGTGATCTTCCTTAAAACAATATTAAAAGCATTTTAGTTTCATACAAGGTTCAGGCACTTCGGATGCAGTTTATAACTTAGCGAGCATAGTAACAAATTACTTTAATAAGAGGAAAAACATTTAGCAGTATTCCTTGATCTCGCAACGGCTTCTGACATGGTGCCAATAACTTTCTATTAGACTTAGCATACCGTATGACGGTAAAGTATTGAATGTATTTAAGAGCTATTTAACTGAAAGAAAATAAATTATGAAGAATGAATGCATATTACTATGAATAATATGATTACTAAGTTTCGTTGATCACTGTTACGACTCTAGTCCTAGAGTGAATGTGTTTGCTAACATTCCTAAAATGTTCTTTGCTCACCTGATTTTAATGAAGTCTTCGGTTATGGACAAAGTCTTTACGCCTATCATCAATTTCAGTGTTGGAGATCGATTTGGGATATTCTATCTTGGAGTTTTATTATTAAGGGGTTTTGAAGTCTTAATAGAATCTGGTATAAAGGTTACTATACTTAATTGAATTCCGTTCGAGATTTGTGTACACATTTCGGAAGAATCGCTGATAGATTATAGTGTCAAATAGTACGAAGTGGCATGGATTCTACAATTTCCTGTTGTTTGGGACACGAAATAGTAATTAGACCGTGGTCAGAGGAACCCAGAGGAGCGAACGTTGAAGGATTGATAAGTCTCTGGGTGAGTGGTAAGAAAGAGGTCCAGTGGATTTTGGCTATATGTGACGATGAATGGGAAGTAAGTAGGTCCTCGATGAGGTTGGTATGAGATTGGCTGTTTGCAGAAGACTCTGCTGCTCTACATTGGGGATCGGTTTTAGTAGACCCTGACCATTCTTTATTATAAACGTTAAAGTCGCCAAGGATATTGATTTCTGAGGAAGGGAATTCAGGGATTAGAAAATCCACTTTAGAAGAAAATGTTCCTTAAAATTTCCATAAATATTTAAAATATTAGCCTGAATTAGATTAATTTCAAATTTTGTCCATACGTGTAATATAATAAACTAGTAAGGTTGTAGCACGACTTCAAGATGGCGGAACAAATAAAATATTTAAAGTCAACGTAAAAAAGTCGTTTCGTTCAAATGACATCAAATTTTGTAAAAAAAAATAAATGTGATATTGGTATAAACTGATAGGAATTCAACATAACAGAACAAAATGGCGCTTTTAAAAAAACCAGTGTAAAAACTACTTATTCAAAATACGACCAAAAATCTAGTGTGGCATTCAATATCGTGGAACAAAATGGCGTCCAATAAAAATGTTTGAAAAGAGAAAAAATGTATAAGTGTTACTACTTATTACTAATATAAGGAAAGAGTCATGACGAGGGAAGTTTCGGGTAAATTAATTTAGCGATTTTTTTAATATAAATATAAATGTGTTTAACCATTCTAGGGCAAATAAAATGAGAGTTATATCAATTACTGTAATTAACGAGAAGAAAATAAATTTCATATATTATAATGACAACGTTTGACATGAACTCCTTTTTTGCTAAACATAATCTGTATTGTTACCGTTTAATATGTTAGGCAACTTCGGAGTTTCAGAAAGTTGCACAAAGTTGTTTGTCGCAAGTTCGCGAGATATGTGACAGCGCTATGAAACAAACAACGAAAACCTAAGACAGGAAGTTTGTTCGTATCAAACAAATAAATTGCCTCGAAAACTTTTGTATGTTTGGAAGGTCAAACAAAATGGCCGTTCAGATGCACTGGTTTTTATATTTAACTTTGACCCTGCAAGGTGCATCTTACATACCTAGTTTGCATGATAAAATATCCATTCTTTAAAAGCACTCAATATTACACATCAGTTCCAAGAAGATTTAATTCAAAGAATGTTGTTGCTTAGGAAAATCATTTAGCTCAAAATAGATGTTTTATATAAGTATTTTGGCAGTAAGACCATATTAAGCCTCTTATTTAAAACTTCAACATAATTTATACATATCTAAATTATCTGAGAATATAGTTATATTGATTTAAATCACATAAATTGGATATCGCAAAATAGTCCCCACTTACTACTCTACTTACAAGTTCTTAACGTATGGTTTTGAAAAAATAATTAGCACCAGAAAAAGGTGTTGTGATTCTATGACTTATGAGTTTTTAAATTCTAATAAAGGCATACATTTTATTTGAGCGGGATCTGAGGACCACTGAAAAGTCCTGGGAAATGAAATCTAAAGATTAAAGTGGATATGCACCGCTATCTTAAAACAGATGACTATCTATTACATTATATTATGGTGGACGGGGAGTCAACAAACCAGAGAACTTAATTTTAAGAATTTTAATCTATTCTAACCTACCTCTCATTTTAACATGGTTGCATGCTGTAATAAATTACAATGTCTTTAACATTGAGGAGTACTATAACCTTGTGTGTCAGAGGATTAATGTAAGGCAGCCATGTCAAACATGCGGCCCAGTGAGCATTTTTCTGCGGCTCAAATCAATTTTGAAAACAGCCAGATAATACGGCCCGCGAACAAGTTGAAAACCGTTTTTGAAAGCGCGAGTCGCTGCAACAACTTATTGGTATAATAAAATGTACTATTGGACATAGTGCCATCTATGTTTAGGAGTATGAACTACACATACTCAACCTAAAACCTAAAGCCAAACGTTATCTGGCTTCTTCCATGAAATTCTATCGCGCAAAAACACAGATGACGCTATTTGAATATTCTGGAAAGAACTCGAGAAATCACAATCCGTATATAAGCCGTGTTCGATTGAGTTCAGTCGTTCAGCGTTTAGTCAGTTATGAGTCAGTTGCGATAGAGTCTCGAGTTGAGTTGCGCACTTATTGTTACAATACTTAACAGTACTTATTATAATTTATTTCGGATAAAGTTTTTAACATGTCAAAACCAAGTGGAAGTAAGAGGAAACTTGTAGATGAGTATCGTATCTTTCAAGAAAAGTGGGAATTAGTTTTTTTGCTGTGAAGTGAAAGAAAAAATTATTTGTTTGATTTGTAATAGTACAGTCGCTGTCCGAAAATTATATTATAATATAAAACGTCACTATGATATTCATAAAACTACGTTTGACAAGTATACAGGCATGGTCAGAAACGAAAAGTTAAATAAGTTAAAATAACGGTTGAAAGATCAGCAGCTTATGTTTACACGTCCAAAACAAGAAAATGAATCTGTCCTTCAAGCGAGCTACGTACTGTAGGAGTTGATCGCGAAACACTCAAAACCATTTGTTGAAGGTGAATTTATAAAAGAGTGCCTTGTAAAGGCCGCGGAAATTGTAAGTCCCGGGAGCGTAAAGGCATTTCAAAATATATTCTTGTCCCGGAATACTGTCGCTGGAAGAGTTACTGAGTTGGCTGCCAATATAAGGGCTCAGATAAAAACAAAATCAGATTCTTTCATTGCATTTTTTATTGCCTGTGACGAAAGTACGGATGTGTGTGGTGTGGCGCACCTCGCTGTTGTTCTTCGATGATACAGATATCAATGTGTATGAAGAATTACTGGAATTAGTACCATTGCATGATACAACAACTGGGAAGGATATTTTCAATGCTGTTTATGGACTTCTGCAAAAGTACAATTTAGATTTGTCAGAACTGTGTTCCGTTGCAACAGACGGAGCTCCTTCAATGACTGGAGTAAAAAATGGCTTCGTTAAAATATTACAGACAAAGATCAGAGTAAGGGGCAGTGACAAACCAGATTTTCATCATATTCATTGTATAATCCACCAAGAAGTTTTATTCTCAAAATGTTTTAAAGTCAGTGAAAAAAATTATAAACTTTATACACGAGGCTTTAATCAGCGACAGTTTTCTGCATTTTTACGTCATTTAGAAAGTGAGCAAACTGGTTTACCATATCATGCAGAGGTGCGATGGCTTTCGTGTTCTATGGTACTCGAAAGGTTTTGGAAACTCAAAGAAGAAATACGCGTTTTCATGGAAAGACAAGGACCACGCCAAGTTATTACAGATATGTTTGATCATGTGAAAGCTTTCAAGTGTAAGGTGATTTTGTGGAAAAAAACAGTTAGCAGAGGATAATCTGTCACATGGGCGTAATCTAGATAATCTCAAGCCTTCTGGCAGAATTTGAGAAGCGTTTTCAGGATTATTAAGACCCAAGAAAATATTTTTCTCTATTTACTGGTCTTTTCACTATCGATATTGATAAAGTTCCCCCTCACTTGCAAATGGAAGTAATTGAGATTCAGTGTCAGACCCATTTAAAACAAAAATTTGATAGTGTTAGTATATTCGAATTTTGTACTTTGTCTGTTCAATACCAAGAAATGAGAAAATTTGCCTGTAAAATCCTGTCAATCTTTGGAAGTACCTACAAGTGTGAACAACTATTTTCTTTGATGAAAGGAATCAAAACTCCCGCAAGATCGCGATTGACGGACGCAGACTTGGACGACGTTTTAAAAGTTATTTCCGCCGATAAATTCGCGCCACAAATAGACAACTTATTTAAAGACAAAAGATGTCAAATATCTGGCAAAAGAATTTAATGTTTGTAGTTTTTTGTAATGTCCTTTTTATTGGAAATTTAATAAACAGACTTGTCCTATAATAGTACTTTTTCTCAAGATTTTCAGTAGTTTGTCTTCTTTAAGATAAGGTTTTGCGGCCCACCTAGTCGATGGTTTTAACGCTTTTGGCCCACCAGTGACTTTGAGTTTGATATGCCTGATGTAAGGGAACGGATGGATTTGACGTATATTGTAAAAATTGTTCCCATTTTAAACTTGTTTAAAATTTAAACTTTTATTTTAACAAATCATAAAGTAGCTTTTTATACAAATAGTATTTTAGGTAGATATATTAAGAATAATAAATCTAATACAAATAAGAACCCAAAATCTGGGGTATATAAATTAAAATGTAATTCTTCTAAAAATGTATATATTGGTTAACCGGGTAGATGTTTTAACAAACGTATAAAAGAGCACAAAACATCTCATATCAAACAAAAAACAAGTTTTAATTATACAAAATACTTTCTAGAAGCGAATCACAATTTTAACAATGAATTTGAAATGTGGCATTCAGCCAATAAAAGTAACAAGTCAACTCTAGAATTTAATAAAAGGAAAAATCGTAATATTTTATTGAACCCTTAAATAGACCGAAAAGGCTCTGCACTGTTGAACCCTTATATCTAATGTCTGCATGGGTTAAGTATGTAGACACTTTATTGCGTTATTCTTGTTAAAAAATCAAGTTTTGTTATGAATCTTAAATTGGTTTTTGAAAAAGACACATTGTGTCGAAACAACTGTCAAACTGAAATAAATTGGGGGAAATCATAAAAAAAATAGTTTATTTATTATACTAGTGATAATGAATTTCTATCAAGTACCGGCTAACTCCATAAATTAAATTCAAAAATGAAAAAAATTAAAGAAACAACAATTTACAAAAAAAAATACATATATAAAATAAAGTAAATAAAAATTCCTGAAACGTTAAAAAATGTCATTGAACTAAATGAATAAATTTTTGAATAGCTCTGAAAACAGCAATTCACCCTAATCCAAATTTATACCCAAACCCGATAACAGAAGAAATTGTAATGAATATATTGCAAAGTATAAAGTCAAAGGATTGCGGATCATTTAAATATTAAACTTAATTTTACTAGCTTGTCCTAATATTTTAACTCCGCTCAAACATGTCTTAAATATATCTATTGAAAACTGGTATTTTCCCTTAAAATGAAAGGAATATGATGTTGTACAACTTCCTAAAGTTAATATCCCCAAGTTTACTTTTGAGCGACAGCGGTATTTTAATATGGCAAATGCTGTTAGTTTCTTCCAAATTTGAAAGGTATGTAGCGGTTCAAAGAAAGTTAAGATATTTGGCTGAGGGTCTATCGAAGAAGCTCATACACGGAAATATTCCTGGAATGTTCAGCATGAATTTAAGGTTAATAGAGACATGGTTCGCTCCTTTACCTTTATTATTTTAATAAATAAATGTGGTTTTTAGACCCGAGTAATTTTGTGCGAAAAATTATGTATAAAAATTTAAACGATAACGAATATCCCTGCATATCAAGACATATAAATCGATCGCGTTTGTTTTCACTTGCGCACATCAATCAACGAAAATAGAAGCACATCTCGAGAATAATATATAGATTACTAAACATCCATTAACGGGAGCTCATATTATGAGCTTATATTTATTGATATTTTCCAAAGGTAATATTTCGCTTTCTCATTTACTTGGTCTGTGCGGATTGGAGACAATATTGTTCAGATTTGTTTTATGGAGAATAACCGGGTGTTTTCGAGTTTATTTCAACAATAAAGATAGTGCTTTTTGTAAAAAGATTTTCTAGATATTTTTAGTGTTTAGCGAAAAAAAAAACAACAAAAATAAATGGTATTTCAGTGTGTTTTTAATATTTGAGTTTTTTTTATTTTTACCTTAATTTATTTTACATATAATAAAACACATGACAATTGTTTCGCCAACGCTATGGCTTCATCAGAAGTGCAACAAGTGCAAAAGGATGATTTGAAGTATTGTGTATTGTAATGTCTGTATGAGATGGCTTATAGAAAATTTGAAACTCGTGTTTATTATTCTTAATAGTTATTGTTAAGTCTAGGAAATTAATATCTTTAGTATTTTCTAATTCAACTGTAAAATTTATATTTTTGTGTAAGTTATTTATATAATCTAAAAATCATTTTAATTGTCTGTTAGTACCAGTAAAACTTGCTAATATATCAACATTTCTATACCAATAAATGAAATTTTTACTAAGAGAATACTCAGGAATTAAACTTTTCTTAATTCCTTAAATTTAATAGTATAACATCAGGTGGATGTATACTCGGGAATAAATTTGGAACATTAAAAGATATCAGTTCGCCGTTACTTGGAATAGTTAAATTATTGATTTTACTTATTAATCACTAAAGATAGTATAAAAAATAGCTTTCAGTTAATAAGTAAAATCAATAATTTAACTATTCCAAGTAATGCCAAACTGATATCCTTTGATGTTCAAAATTTATTCCCTAGTATACCCTCATCTGATGTTAGTTTATTCCCGAGTATACGGTAATTAGGTAAAGAAATTTTTACAAAAAATAATGTTAATCCAATTTATAAACAGGATATCTTAGAGGCCTTTTTGGATCAAAATTATTTTGAATTTAACGAGAATATGTATATTTTTTTTATAATGTACTCGGTCTGCACTACGCAAAACATATACAGGGTGTGAAAAAAATGTGACAAGGTTAGTTAAAAACCTTGCAATCCTAAAGATCATGTACGTATATTTCAACACCCTGTAGCATAAAAAAGAATTCAAATTTAAAAGTTTTTTCCTAAGTTTTAAGTGGTAGCGAATATTTTATTTTAGTATTATTTTGACATGCCCTGTATAACTTAACTAAAAAAATTAAGCTGAACGACGCTCATTAAATCACAATCATAAAACTGTATAGGAACACAAATTTTCATTAATCGAAACTAAGCAAAATATAAAAAAAACAGTTTAAAAGAAATGTACAATATTTCAGATTCTTTGACAGCCTGTATGTATATTCGTTTTTGCTATTTTGATAATTCAAGTTACTATGCATTACATTTTAAAAAAGGTTTTCCGAAGAAAATGAATGTGAAAAATTATACAAGGTGTCAATAAAAAATATTGGAGTAAATCGATCATTCGGTAATTAAAACAAAAAGTGAAAAAAATTGAACAATTCTATTATTTCCCAAAACGATGTTTAATAAAATAAAAACTATGCTTATTTTGGACTGTTTAAAAGAAGTAGGTATGTTGTAAAAAGTGACTATATTTTTAAATCATGGAACGTCAAAGTTGTATTTTCAGAAAAAGACTGTCCAGCCGCCATTTTGAAAACAAAACTTACCTTGTGATATATCGTTGATAAGCTAATTTTAAGTTGAATACGATAATTAATAAAAATGTACAGGGTTCTATTTAAAATAAAAAAGTAGGGGTCACTTCCGGTAAAACCGGAAGAAATTTTTAATTACTTTTTCATAGAAAACTTACCTCTTCTCGAGTTATAGAAACATCTTAAGTTTAATTCTTTTGATATTTTTAATATAACTAAAAAGGTTACATGTCTCTTCTGTTACCCAATGTTGGTAACTTTGGCTGTAAAATCAACACCTGTATTTTTCAAAATAACAAAGTTAGAGTGAAAATTAAAAAACCGTTTGGAGAAAATACTCGGTACTCCTTAAAACTTAAGTAAAAACTTTTAAATTTAAATTCTTTTTTATGCTACAGGTTTTTTAAAACATACGTACATGATCTTTAGGATTGCTAGGTTTTTAACTAACCTTGCCACATTTTTTTCACACCCTGGATATTTTCTGGGTAGTGCAGACCGTGCACATTATATAAAAAAAACATGACTTAAGAGCCCTCTAGCAAGAAAATTTTACATCAAATTACTAATAAAAAGCTTATTATGTAGAAAAATTAAATTTTTTGACAAAAAAATTATATCTCAAAAAATATTAAAAGTTTTAAAAAAGTTTGAAATTGTTTTTTACAATTTTACCAAAGATTTACGCTAATCTAATAATTAGAATTAAAAAATTCTTTTTGTAGATTTTCGGAACAAATAAGTCTTGTTTAACATCCTGTATAAATAACTTTTAGCTTAGGTAAGTTTTACGCCTAACATCGGTTATATGTAATAAAATTTGATACAGCTGAAAACCGCACCTCAGTAACTCGTCTTAAAAATATTCGAACTTAAATTTTACCAAAAAATGTAGGTGAACTGTTAGAAGTAGCCAACAGTTTATTAGCAAGTTTTACTGGCACTGATAGATAATTAGAATCATTTTTAGATTATATAAATAATCTACACAAAAATATACATTTTATAGTTAAATTAAAAAATAATAACGAAATAAATTTTCAAATTTTCCATAAGCCATCTCATACACATATCAATTATAAAGGGAAAAATAACATCAAATGTTGCTAAGTGTTTTAAAAATAATTAAAAATAAAGGTGCAACTTTAGCATTTAGGACTAACAGTAGCAATGGTAGATATATCAAAAACAGTATTATGAAAACCAAAAAACAGAATAAATCCGGAGTTTACAAATTAAATTGTGGAACCCGTTCAAAATTTTATATTGGACAAGCAAGCCGAATGTTATGTATATATATGTATATATATATATATATATACACATAACATTCGGCTTGCTAGTCCAATATAAAATTTTAAACAGGTTCCACAATTCAATTTGTAAACTCCGGATTTATTCTGTTTTTTGATTTTCATATTACTGTTTTTGATATATATATATATATATATATATATATATATACGTATATATATATATATATATATATATATATATATATATATATATATTATATATATATGCATATATATATATATATATATATATATATATATATATATATATATATATATATATATATATATATATATATATATATATATATATATATATATATATATATATATATATATATATATATATATATATATATATATATATATATATATATATATATATATATATATATATATATATATATATATATATATATATATATATATATATATATATATATATATATATATATATATATATATATATATATATATATCAGTAATATGAAAACCAAAAAAACACAATAAATCCAGAGTTTACAAATTAAATTGTGGAACCTGTTAAAATTATATATATATATATATATATATATATATATATATATATATATATATATATAGCTTTTATTGTGATTTCATTTAACGTCTGAAAGGAAACTGGGGTGGAAAAGGTGAAAAAGACAAATTGCTCACCTTCATGTAGCCTACCGCTAAAGAAACGTTCATTTCTGTAAAAGCCTTTAAAATATTGCTTTTATGTAAACAGAGAATAAAACCAGTGTGGGCTGTCTGTCAACGAATCCGTGTTACAAATAAGGTGTTTTTTCACCAAAGAAAATTAATCTTTAGTTTCATGCATGAAACAATGTTTCTAACTGGTCTACGATGCCTTATGTAAACAGTTTTTTAAAACTTTTGCTAACTTTATGTGTATGCATTATTAACTATATCTTAAAAACAACGCAAGCTGTCATTTTTCTACGAGCGTACGCAAAATACCCTTTTCCCACACTAAAAATCATTCTTATTATGATGATTTTGATATAATTTAATAATTTTTGGATTAAATATTAATAAAAAATACGGGTTTTAAAGAGAAATTTTGAAATCGTAATTTTTTGGATTTCAGTAAAATTTGGTACATTATTTTTTAAATGTCAGAATCAGAAAACAATTTTAATTGACATTTATTAATTCACTAATTAAAACGAGCTTGTTATAATGGTTTGTTTCTATGAAAACCAAAATATAAACCATGTACAAACATTCTTCTCACTGTCACGCCAGAGTAAAACTCGTTTTTAATAATCGTTAATAAAAGTTGAGTTTCTTTTGAAATGGACATTACGGTGCCTGCAGAAGAGAAGAACTCATAAAATTATGCATAAATGATATCGACCATAAGGGCAATTTAATTATTGTAAAAATTTGAGAATTAATAATGGGGCAGATTTGGAGAGAAAATATACTGCTTTACGACCATCACAGACACCAAGCCAATGTTTTTTTCTAAACTACAAAAATTGAAAATATACCACACAATGCGTTGGGATAAACAGTTTTAAAAAAATACCCTCTGAAATTTTTGCTTATTTAAAACTTCCGAATCCCATAGGATGGGATGTAGTTTTCGACGCTCGTCAGCAACTTTTCCGGTCAATTTGGGAGAAGGAATTACCGACATAAAGCGCTTGGGAGCCTGGAAATAAGCTGCAATAGCCGAGAGTTCATCGACGAATCAACAACATACAAAAGGGGGCTATCCAACAAGATCTTAGATCACAGCTCTGAAAAAATGATGAAATACCAAGTTCCACAAATTGTGGGTCCCTCCCATCTCATTCTCCCACACTAATCAATCATGAACTATCGTCTGTTCCCACAGAAATTGCACTTTTAATATTAATGTTGTTAAAAATAAGTAATTCTAAAATGTTTTTCTGTTCTGCATTAAAATAAAAATATACATATTTAAAGGTTTAAGTTTCTAATTTGTAAACACTCGTAGAAAAAAATATTGTTCATAACATGCAGCAGTTTTTACGCGCGGAAAAGTATCACTTTGTGAACTTGTTAGGAAGATATATTTTAGCCGGTATTTATAAAAAGTCTGGAAAATCATTGCATGTGTATTATTGGTGCAAAAGTTTGCCGAACTTCACTTGGCGGAACCTTGTCAAGTCGGAACACTTTTTGTTTTCCGCGAATATCTCGGGCTTAAACAAAGATAGACAAATTTTACGATCATTTTTATAGATCTCGGTGATACCTACAATTTTGATGTTTTTCTAATAATCTCATATTTTTTTTGTAATTGATGAGGCGTTGCTTTGGTACCGCTCGGACTTCATGTTGGAATCCGAAGTATTTGTAGATTTCACCATACTGCATTGCTTGGACTATATCTCCGTTTGGCAGGGTAATATCGCCTTCGACCCTTTTGCCACTTGTCTGAACCAAACTCCATGTGAATATCCCTTGAAAATGTGTAATTTTTATTAGGTCGTCCAATTGTGTTTTGTTTCTGGCGTATAGTTAGATATCGAGCATATAAATGAGAAAATGTGTGTGTTATATTCCTGTCAGCTTTGATCTTAAAATCCAAATTTGCACTGTTCAGCATGTTGCATAGCAGATCCATTGCTAGACAAAATTACAATGGGCTAAGGGAGTCACCTTGGAAGATCGCCTTTTTGCAGGAGTCTTATCAGGATTTACAGATGTATTGGTGTCAGTCAAATGGAGTTTTGTGCTCCAGTGTTACGTGATGTTATCCCGAAAATTAACAACATTGGGATGTATTTTGCATATTTGTAGTACTTCTATAAGCCAAGAGTGTAGAACGCCTTGCGGTAGTTCACAAATGCGTATCAATTGTTTTTCTGGACTTGATTCAATATTACGGAATGGATATTCAGTTGTTCTTTACATCCCTGGTATCCTATGATGTGTTCGTAAATTCTGTTGGTAGTTCAAGCTCTAAGAATTTTATACAAAGTTGGCAGATTCGATACCGCGATGGGTCATCTGTTCTTGCATTCTTTCCCATCATATAGGTCGGGGGTATCTTCTGTGTGTAAGAGGACGTGCGTAAATAGTTAAGAGAAAGCTTTGAGTAGCAAGTTAAATTTCTTTTACCAATAGTTTTGCATTTTATCAGGCCATGGCCAGTTGTTATTGGGTTTGATGGCCTCGATTAACCTCGTTCACGCTTATCCGGTTGACATCTATCTTATTCTTCTTTGGCTTAGCCCAAATGCCGGACCAGCGTTCCTTAAATTGTTATTCTTCTTACAGCTTGGTTTTATACCTATGTTTGTTATTATCGAGCTGTCTGTAAAATTGCGTTTGGTTGCAGTTAAAAAGCTGTTTTGACTTAGCCTTTAGTTGTTCTCTCAAGATGTCCATGTCTTCATCCAAGTGTTGCTGATAGTTTGGGTGAGCGCTACAAGTCTCTATCTTCAGAAAGATTTTTCTTATTCGTGTTTTTAGCCTTTTAGGTGGCTGATCATTGCTACGATATTCTGTTAATCTTCCCATTTCCTGTCGAATATCTCTTTCCAACCTCAGCTGCCAGACAGGTTTTCTTTGAGTGGCTCGTTTAGTGTTGTTACTGGGAATTTGGATCTGCTGGTCAATGTGTGCAACCTGTTTACGCAGGTATTATTATGGTATCCATAAGCACCAGATTTACGGGAGAATTCTATTGGTGTTACTGTTACTTCGAAGTTTTGGAGCCCTGGGCCCCTGCGTTGGCTTGCTACCCTCAAATTCCAATAATGCAGTCCTCAACTGTTAAGCTAGTTGGTCGAGTTTTTATGGCAATATTCGTTACGCTTGATGTTCTGACGATCGTATTCGATATTCTGCTCGCTATATGCGAGGTTGTATTGGTCATCATCGGTATACACATACGCGATTGTTAATATTCAGGCTTCTGTTCATCAGTGACTAAATGTTCGTTCTACCTCTCATTCTCATTTTCTTGAAAGTTTATGTTCTCTTTCCTCTAGATCTTTAAATGAAGTTCTTTCCGGATCTGCTGCAGAATTGGATCAGGGAGCAAGTTGTTTTTGATAATCACCCTTTTTTGCTCTCTAATCCGTTGATTCAGAAAACTTTTCGATAAAAAATTTCGTTCTCTTTAAATAGGAGCGCATAATAAAATAATTCATTTCAACGGTCTATTTCATGCACTTCCTTGGCTTTCCGGCCTTTGTGGTATGAAGCATACTGACTTGCGTCGCCGCAGAAACACCTTTAGCGGAATTATTATTATTATTATTACTAGTATAAAAAATATGTGCATTTATATCTCTTGCTTGGACAGTTGCGTATTATTACTGTTTCTACATGGCTTTGGCTGGGATTATATAGAAAGCTCTTTGTCGACTAGGAATAATTTATTTATATTAGCTGGTTTCATTAATCATAGAGTATTAGGAACAAATGGTTATTGTTATTATTGAGATCTGTCGGCAGACCAGTTTATTATTATTGTTACGATTATTATTATCTAATAAAAAGAAAACGACGATGAGTTATTATATAAAATACATGAAAAAATATGTTTGTATAAGTCAGTTTCAGACAGGGAAACTTCATAATATATTTTGATAACCAATTTCTTCATAAACGAGAAAATGAAAGTGACTCAATTTTCACGTAACGACCTTAATTGAAACCATCATCTCTTTGTTTTCGTTTTCTCTATCAGCACTGCTTCCCTTTTAACACTTCCCCAGCGGCACAAATAAGACGTTGTTTATTTGAAAACTGACTGCTGTATTAGATTTTTCTCAGAAAACCTGGTTTATGTTTCTTTTATCAAACGGATTGGGGGATTCCGACTCGAAGAACTTAAACGTGTTTCTGGATTTCTGTGAAAGAAAAATAATATATTCATTGTTATGAGGATTTAGAAGGCTCTTAGTCTATTGAAGCGTTTACATTTTGAGACTTTATTGTCCATTTCTCTAAATGAAAACTGCCGTTTTATAAACTGATGTATGCTTCGATAGATATCTGGTAAAGTAAGTAAAAAATAATCTTTTCTTAGTATGGACTCATGGAAATGATTATCGAAATAAAAAAAAACAACCAAATTACTAATTCCATTAGAAAATGTTGATTTAATAAATAGATGACAAACCTTTCAGTTTATGACCAGTTGATACAAATATTAATTTTAAGATTAATTTTCAGATCTTTTCATTTCAGGGTTCCTTGATACCGAAAAACATGATTTCTCGATTCTGTCAGTCTGTCGGTCTATCGCCGCATAGCTAAAAACTACTTCCCGATTGACTTCAACTTTTGGTCAAAACTTAAAACTCACATGGGGATGGCCTGCTAACATTTTGGTAAAAATCCAATATGGCGAAATAAAATAGCAACCTAGAAAAAAGTTAAAAAAATATTACTAAAAAACTATTTATCCAATATACCTCAAATTTTTCACAAATATCAAATATTATGTAAAAATCAACTGATAAAATTTTGGTATGAATCCAAGATGCCTAAACGAAATAGCTGTCCTTCTAAAATATTTAAAAATTCAGCCTGAAAAAAACTACTTAATAGATTTATTTCAAATTTTGTGCAAGAATTAACTTTAAGTAAAATAAAAATGGCAACAGCCGACTACAACCTTTCTCAGAAAATAAAGTAGCCGACTTTCTTCATGATACACATTAATCAAAGATGTTAAGGCATTTGCCGGTCAAGTTCAACTCGCTTTCAAAGGGTTTATATATTTATTTTTATATAAAATATCCCTCCTCATCACTATCCTTGTTTGAATAGAGTAGTAGGTACTTATCTTATTATTAACTCAAATAAGCTGATTGAAGTCATTAAATAAAAACTATATTAGAGAACCAGTCAAATTAGGTTTTGCTTCACAAACCATTACGCAAAGGAATGTCTGCGAGTATGGTGTCCTTTATGTTACAAAAAGGCTTTGTCATGATTCTGTCAGAAATCTAGATTGCGATCGGGAATTTTTGTGTGTTTTTTATATCGGTAATAAAATTGATTAATTTATTAAGGAGTCTTGTCTCCATCTACGTGTGATTAAGAAATATAGTTTCTGACTGTTCTATTTCTAAGGTAAATCATATTTTAAATATTATTTGCATAAAACATATTTTTCTTGATATTGATTCAGAAATATTAAGCTCCTGTATATTTTAGTGTTCGTGTCCAAGTTTTTTCAACAAAATTCGAATGACCGAATTAGTTGACGGGTTGCAGTTGAAAGGTACAGGACGATCCCCGGACCTAGTACGCTTGAGTTATTTTCTCTAGGAATAGTTAAAATGAAAATGTTGTGGCAATGGGTATCTAAAATTATTTTAGTCACTGAGGATATCACAGTCAGAAAGAGCAGCTATCTTGGCTCTGTTGATATCCATTTTGATTGCTTATAGTATTATTATATGAAATGTCATTCGTTTAAGTATTAATTAGCTCAAATATATGCATTTACATCTCTTTAACAGTGGCACCTCGAGGGAGGGGTTTGGGAGGTTATAACTCTTCCCCCAGATTTTAAAGTTTAAGTATAAAATGTTTTGAAGCCCAACTATTTTACTTACACCGCAGCACTGTCACAAACGCGTCCAAGGGTAAAGTTTTAAACCCTCCTCCCACCAGAAGCAATTCCTCGATGCGCTACTACAAAATGTTTTAAATTCTGGTAAAACCGTATTTTACGTGAGATTTATGAAAGGAAGATAGATGAAATGACAAATTTTAAACATTTTCTCTAAAATACATTAAGATGTAATTATTTACCGACATCGCATCGAAGCGAGTTTTCTAAATAAGAAATCCAATTGTGCTTTCATTATCGGTTACTATAACAAACATTCTAAGAATATCCACACCATTAATCTTGCTTTATTTTCTGTCGATCTTCAATGGTAAGCGTTTCAGTGCACTTCCATTAATCATTAAATCAATAGGTTGTAATTGAATGCATGTTACAATATTCTGATTTAAAACTGAAATGTAGTCCGTTTTTTATTTCCAGTGCATTGAGGAGGTAGTGTAGTACCTTATCTCAGACACTGTTCGGCTTTGAAAGAGGTCAGAGACAAAAAATTTATAGTTTATTTTGAACTTTGAAATAAAAATTATTTTCATTTAACTTTTTAATTTTAAGGACAGCTTGCATGCTTACTAAAACAATTTTATATACTTAAAGCTTTACCAAATACATTCCAGAGGCGCACGTTGAAAAATGCACTGTTTACTTAATTTAATGAAATACCCTAATGTTTTTCTTAGTAGTAAGGAGAGGGGTTGATGCCTCATAGTTATAAAAATAAAGGAAAGTGATAAAAACTGTATGATAAACGTATAACGTGTTATGCAGAGAATCTTGTAATGGTGTCCTGTGTAATTAATTGTATACTTATTTCATTTACTTTTTATATATACCGGGTCTTTGATAAAGCATTTTAATATCAGTTTTAATTTTCTTGTTTAAATATAGATTTAAAATATACGTATTTATTTTTATATTTAACTTATAAAAATCTCTGTAAATACAGCAGGATAAGACAAATCGCTAAACGACATTGTTTACTTCATTGTATTTGAAGATAACTAACGTCTCAAACCTCAGCCCTACTAAGTTTTGATTCAATAACCAACAATAAAAAAAGGTCGATGATAAAACTATCCTAATCTCGTAGATTTTAAGCTGTTCGTCCCAAATCGGAGCGCCAAAATATTTGCCGAGGCTGGTTTTCATGATACAAGCATATATTACTTTTATAATAGTAATAAACTTTTGTCGTTGGATAGGTCTGTCTGGACCTTTTAGAGTTGGCTTTTGCCTATCTGCTGTAGTAAGATGTATTAAATGCTCAAGCCAGTTTTGTTTAGACTTATTTCAACCACGGTATCGCGTAGTGTCGTATTTCAGCATCCTGTTAGTGAATTATATCGATATGCCGCGCGACTGTGTTAATAAGCCTAGCAACTTTTGTTATATTTGTGGCGATGATACCTTTAAGAGTCAAAAAAGAGATATCACTCCTTTAATTAAAAAAGCCTACGAGTTAAATTTTGGATGCAAGGTTGGTGACCAATATAAAAAATAGGCGCCCCACATTTGCTGTAATACTTGTGCCAACTGTCTTCGAGATAGGATTAATATACCTGTGGTTTCGCGGGAACCAAAAAACCATACGTCTGATTGCTATTTTTGCCTTACACTTCCAATCAGCAAAGGTATTACAATAAAAATAAGACTAATTTGAGATACCCAAATTTACCGTCTGCCATTTGTCCTGTGTTCCATAGTGATATCTTGCTTTTTCTTGTTCCTCAAGAGGAATATAGTCTTAATAGCGACGAAGAATTAAATGTCACAGACGCCGATCCCTCGAAACCGTCAACCTTCCAGGACCCAAATTTCGTTCTTTGTCTTTGAATACCAAGGAGCCACACGAAATAATTGCAATTTCCCCTCACAAAAGGTGGAGTTGTTAGCATCTAGATTACAACAGTGGAACCTGCTTGCTGATAAGGTAAAGGTATCTATTTATAGAAGGCGTCTTGAATCCCTTACGTCATTATTGAAAATGGAAAATGACTTAGTGGCTTGCCATGACATTAAGTTTTAGATATAGAACATATTTCATAAAGACTCGTCGAAACTAAGTCTTAAAGTGGTATTATTGTATAAAGGCAACATACTTCAAATAATTCCCATTGGTTATGCCGTTCATATGAAAGAAAGACACACGAATATGAATCTGCTGCTAGAAACGTTGTAATATAAGAACTATGATTTGCAAATTTGTGCAGATTTGAAAGTAATAGCTATTTACTTGATATGCAGTTAGCATATACAAAGTACTGCTGCTTTATTTGCGAATGGGATAGCCGAGCTAAAACGGATCACTATAAATAAAAAAGTGTGGCTGCAAAGACAGTGTTTTGAACCGAGAATGAAAAATATTACAAACATTCCTTTAATTTCTCCAAATAAAATTTTACTTCCGCTGTTACATATTAAACTTGGCTTAATGGAAAACTTTGTTAAATCTATTAACAGAGTGGTTCAGCCTTCAATTACTTAAAACAAAAATAAGTGAAGCCAGGATTAAGACAGGGGCCAGATAAGACAACATCTCAGGGATTCTGAATTTGACATTGTACTTGACGAGGACGAAAAATAAGCATGAGATGTCTTTAAAATGGTTGTATCCCATTTTCTAGGAAATAAAAGAGCAGAAAATTATCCAAAAATTGTAAATACATTTCTAAAGTTTTACGAAAAGATGGGATGTTAATATGTCGTTGATAATACATTTTCTACACTCCCACCTAGAATACTTCCCCGAAAGTTATGGAGAAGTTAGTGAGCAAGAAATTGCCAATATGGGACAGATTTCAGGGGAACTGTTGGACTGTTGGACACTTTTTCTAGAGAACCAGGAAGTTGTATACAAGACGCAGGTCAAAAAACGAAAGGAAATTGATTAATTGAATAATTACCGTCATTTGGGATGAAATTGATCTCCCGGGGTGAGATTGCTCAGCAAATCTCATTTTCAAGGATTCAAATTTGGCACTGAAACCAAAGCATAGATTACAACCTTGCCGACCATTTCTGACAGCAGAAAGATGGCTAAATATGGTGTGTGTATGTAAACTTTAAAGCTTTTATATTTCGCGAGGAAACTTATATTTATTTTAAGACTGGTGTTTTTGTACAAAAGCGAACCTTCAGAACTTTGTCAGGTAAGTCAGAAACTAAATAAAATTTTGATATTTCTGGCGAATGAGGGTTAGTTATTATGCTTTTTTGACATCTTGCCCGTGTTTGCCCGTACAAAATCTGTGTAGTTGTTTTGGTATTATTCGACATTTTATTTGATGGGGTCACATTGATCTTATATGTGGGGCGAGATTGATCACGTCCGTTGAACAATCTCACCCAACATAAATGCCTAAGCTGGTTATTTATTGTTTAATTCCAAAATTTTAACATAAGTATTAAAATATATATTTAGATAATACATATTCTTCTAAGCTAGTATTATTTTTGTTGCAGGCTCGAACCATGCCGAGAAAATATGAGAGAAAATTAGGAGAGCGTTCCTACATGGATTATCCTCAAGACCGCATTGAAGAGGCCCTTAAAAAGGTTGCTGAAGAAGGATGGTCTATTCGCCGTGCATCTGCTACCTACAAAATTCCATTTGGAACACTTCACAATAAGTACAATGGTTAACGTATTAAGAAAAGAGGCGGTCAAACAGTTTTTACTCCTATCGAAGAAAACGCCTTCATTAGAGCTGCGAATTGTTGTGGGGGATGGGGGTTCCCTTTAACAATATCCGATATTCGATACTTAGCTAAAAATTACCTAGATAATCAAGGTCGAAATATAAGCAAGTTTAAATCTAATTTGCCAGGTACAGATTGGGCCCGGTCTTTACTGGAGAGACATAAAAGAGAAATAAGCCAAAAAATTGGGACGAACATCAGAAGATCCCGAGCTAATGTTTCAGTAGATAATATCAGGGTTTATTTCCATAACTTAAGAGAAACGCTACGAGATGTCCCAGCATGCAACGTCTCCAATTACGACGAGACAAATCTGCAAGACGAC
This sequence comes from Kuschelorhynchus macadamiae, assembly GCA_030620095.1. Taxonomy (NCBI): domain Eukaryota; kingdom Metazoa; phylum Arthropoda; class Insecta; order Coleoptera; family Curculionidae; genus Kuschelorhynchus; species Kuschelorhynchus macadamiae. Next base: position 63,789 of record JAUTXW010000872.1, on the reverse strand, counting down.
CCAGGTCAGCAAAAGATGTTTTCGTCTTGGAACTAAGTATCCGGAGCACATATGCAATCTTGCTAAAGCTGCTATTTCAATAATGATGTGTGGATCTGCTTCGGGTTTATTACTACCTCCTTACGTCATTTACAAGGCTGAGAAAATATGGCAGCAGTGGATAGAAATGGGTCCTAGAGGTGAGCCGTGTTGCAAAAAAAGGTGCTGTAGTTCTGGGGCGCGTTATAACCGAACCCATCACGGATGGATGGATGCCCAAACTTTTACGGATTGGTTTGAGTTGTCTTTTTTAACTCACGCGAAGCGCTTACCCAGTCGGAAAGTTCTAATAGGAGATAACCTTTCATCACATTTTACAGAGAGGGAAGAAACTGATGGTACAGTTACATATTCGTTCGATATGGTTATCGATGTGTTTGAAATGAAATAAACATTTTCGATATAGTTTGTTCAAAAAGTTTTGTTTTTTGTCAGAATTCGCTTTTTTTTAGTTTGTAACCTTAATTAAATTTTTTTTCTTTTTATTAAAGAGTTTGAAATCCCATATTTGTTTTTTTTATACAAAAATATATTAGGTATGACTATTGATCAATCTAACCCCTACTGAACAATCTCACACTAAATGCTATAATTTCTGAACCATTTATCTTCAAGATGTGAGGTTGAGATTTATAGCTATAGATAGATTATAGCTATCTCCCGTTGAAGTTTATGCAATAAAATGTGTGTGAACAATCTCGCCCCAAATCGAGTATGAGATTGTTCAGGGCTTTTTTGTTTTTTGCAGACTATACTAAACATTTTATGAGCGTAATTTTTTACACAATCATTCATATAATCATATTCTATGTACTTAACCTGATTTTACCTATTTGTTGAGTATTTTCTGAAAAATATGGGCAAATATATTTTAATTTTGATCAATTCCACCCCAATTGACGGTACAGTGTTGTTAACTAATAACTATGGTACTAGTTCATAGGAAGCCAGAATATCAATTACAAATTACGTTTACCATACACTTCTTCAAGTTGTCAAATTGTGTGTATATTCAATAAATGGTATTAACAGTTGTACTCCTCTCTCTTATTTACGACTTCGGAAAGTTTTTGAAAAAATATTTTGAGTCAAATTGAGTCAAGTACAATCCAAAAATCTTATATTTGCGTAGGCCTTATAAAAAGTATTTAGCAAATTCTAATATTTCGATCAGGCCATATAATAACCTTAAATCTAAAATAGTGAGTTTTGTTTTAAAATTTATATTATATTAAAGATAAGTCAAAATTGGATATCAAATTCTGAATGTTTTGAAAATCTTTAGTGATATTACTTAAAAATTGGTCAAAGGTTTGAGTTCCCCTGAGAATTGTTAATCAGAAACTACATAATATAAAAATGTTTGCATAAGTAAGCACAAAGCAATTGACCTTAAGAAATATTCGCTTTTCTTTGTTTTTTTTATATCCCATCGACTTGTGCATGGAACACGTTACTAATTATTTACAAAGTGGTAATAAAAACTAAATTATAATGTAAATCCTCATAATGATACATTACTTCCGCCTAGATCAACGTTAACATGCTAGACATTAAATACAAAAATACTTATGGTATTGAAATAATGTCTTTCATGCTCTGTATGTTTTATTTTTATTGATCGCAACTGTTATAACATTTCTCTTTTGCAGGTAAGTCTCCAGTGTCACGCGAAACTATAAAAGCAAGACATCAACTGTAAGTAAGATCTTTCCTATAAACCACACCATTATTTGCACAGATGTTATGTTCCGTCAATGTTTCTGTTTGTTGACAGACAAATATCACGTGATAATATTAAAACTTTTATACAGAGTTATCCAATGAGGGCTAGACCAACACCATCTCAATAAACAAAGCCGGTCAATTAACTTTTAACATTCCAAGATGGCGACGACAGTCGATCATCGGTTTTGTTTACTACTGGTGACTGGCCGCATTTCTCGTGATATATGTATTTATTTATACAATTTTTGTGCGCAGATTTGTCATGTTTTTTATTCCTTAGACAGAGCGGTGGGAATTTAATCGCGGAATTTGATTAATTTAGGGAGAGTTCAGTGAAATAATTTTGTAACTGAGCAATCCGTTCTTAACCCTTAACCTGTTTTGTGAAAATACATTTGTGGGGCTTTTTGTATTTTTTCCTGTATAAAAGGAGTCAATTAGTGTGTTGTATGCAGTTAGTATAGGTGAATACTTCCATTCAAACCGTAAAAAAGAACAACATACCTAATATGTGTTCCAAATTGCAAGGGAAATTTCTTTCAAAGAAATGATTGAAATTCCTGTTTTCATAGTGTAAAATAGAGTTTTTAATTTATCGTAGTGGGCTCAGTTTTGTTTAAGAATCGACAAGTTGTAGCCATTCCTTCTTCTAGTTGTAAAATCGATAATATTTACCTGAAGAAGTGCCAAAAATATGTGTGCTAGGTGTGCCAATACGTCTATTTATCGATGCAGTTTCATAGATCGATCATGTATAAGCGTCATTGGTAGTCAACAACTGATTAGAAATAAAGCAAATTATGTGAATATTATTATAGCATCAATCACGCACGATCGAGCACGACCAAGCGTCACCGACCGGTGTGACATTGAAAAATAATACAAACAAAAGGATACTTCATTGTCGCAGAAAAATTGTTACAATCTTATGGACAAAGCGAAATTTACCTTAAAACTCAAAAATCATATTTTTCGATAGGTCAATCCAAATACATAAATTGTAAATATAACATTCGTTATATTCGTAACATTGCCATAAAGCGGTTAGTGAATCCATGTGACCTAACAAAAGGAAATAAACAATACATATACATAAACTCTATTTTGTTATCGTTATACAAGCAAAATAAGTGAATTTAAACATAAAGTGTATTAGAAAAAAAAGAAAATGTATAACTTTAATATGTAACAAGAATAATTAATGTTAACGGACTATCAGACAGTTCATTCCTTATAAAATATTTTCAAATGCCTTGCAGCAACATGATTTAAGTAGAAGACCAAATAAAAAACATTTTAATGAGATTTATTCATTATAAAAATCAATAACACAGTAAAAAGGTCTTTCAATGAGGTACGCTTTGGTTTATAGCAAACATAGGGATTGTTTTTAAATGTTCTGGAAGATGATTGTAAAGTTTCATGGCGTCGTAAATAATTGATTTTTTTATTAATTCTGTAGAAGGAATGGGAAGGTATATGTCAAAGAAATCATTGAAAATCGTGTTTTCATAGTGTAAAATAGAGTTTTTAATTTATCGTAGTGGGCTCAGTTTTGTTTAAGAATCGACAAGTTGTAGCCATTCCTTCTAGTTGTAAAATCGATAATATTTACCTGAAGAAGTGCCAAAAATATGTGTGCTAGGTGTGCCAATACGTCTATTTATCGCTGCAGTTTCATAGATCGATCGTGTATAAGCGTCTTTGGTAGTCAACAATCGATTAGAAATAAAGCAAATTATGTGAATATTATTATAGCATCAATCACGCGCGATCGAGCACGACCAAGCGTCACCGACCGGTGGTGTGACATTTAAAAATGTTCAATATTTATTCGACGCTCGCTTGTTCAATGAATATTGAATAATACAAACAAAAGTATACTTCATTGTCGCAGAAAAATTGTTACAATCTTATGGACAAAGCGAAATTTGCCTTAAAACTCAAAAATTATATTTTTCGATAGGTCAATGCAAATACATAAATTGTAAATATAACATTCGTTATATTCGTAACATTGCCATAAAGCGGTTAGTGAATCCATGTGACCTAACAAAAGAGTATAAACAATACATATACATAAACTCTATTTTGTTATCGTTATACGAACAAAATAAGTGAATTTAAACATAAAGTGTATTAGAAAAAAAAGAAAATGTATAACTTTAATATGTAACAAGAATAATTAATGTTAACGGACTATCAGACAGTTCATTCCTTATAAATTATTTTCAAATGCCTTGCAGCAACATGATTTAAGTAGACGAGCAAATAAAAAACATTTTAATGAGATTTATTCATTATAAAAATCAATAACACAGTAAAAAGGTCTTTCAATGAGGTACGCTTTGGTTTATAGCAAACATAGGGATTGTTTTTAAATGTTCTGGAAGATGATTGTAAAGTTTCATGGCGTCGTAAATAATTGATTTTTTTATTAATTCTGTAGAAGGAATGGGAAGGTATGTCATGCCTAGAGTTTCTGGTAGGATATACGTGTTGTGGCCTTTCCGGGAATGTGCTTTTATGTTTTCTTATCAAACAGACGGGTTCTAATATAAATAATGCAGGAAGTGTTAATATTTCATGTTTTTTGAAATAGTATTCGCAGTGCGCTCTATTATTTAGCATAATAAACAAATTGCGGATTGAAGCCTAAAAATACTAAGAAATTGCTCGGTGGTGCAGCAGCCCCAAAAGCACGTTGTTTGTAGCTGTTATTTTATTCATTTTTTATACTTTGGCTTTGAAGTTTAAATGTCAAGATTGGCAAATATTAAACGACTTCTTGCACTCAGTACAGTGTGCCAACCCTTTTTAAAGTATACATTTTTAGTTGACAGCAGTTGGTTGTATGCGACCGATCACGATTGAAAACGATGCTGTGTGTCTGCCACCTAGCGCTATAAAACGAGGTTTAGGCTACAGAAAATATACATGAATTCATATTTCTCTAACTAAAAAGCCTGTCACACTAATGGATATTGACATTTCAAATTGCTGAAAATAACTAGTAAAATATTTCTCCTGACATGTGATTGAGAATTGGAAGTTTAAATATGTTTATGCTTCTATACGCACGTTCTGGGTCGATAGTGTACTGTATCGAATATATTTCTACTTTTTAGCATAAAAATTTGCATTTGTCTCCGATTGTATCGAGAATGTAACCAAAGCAGATAGTTTAGACTTCTGTTGAGCACGTGGTCATAGTGGTTTACAAAATAATATAGAAATTTGTCAGGTAAAAGAGATCATTGGAAGTAAAAACGGAACTTAAGCATTATTATAATAACAAAACTGTGAACCTTTTATAATTAAATGATTGAAATTATTTTTTAGATAATAGTGAATTTTACATATCTCATCATCTTTTGTACAACTTATATCAGTAATTAAAATGCCCTGGTGGTTCTAGCAAAGCAATCAAATTATTTATCATTATCTCATTGAATTTGCAAAAACTATGTTATTCGACTTTGGCCCCCGAAGAAATAAAAAGCTGATTTCAGGAAAAGTTGTGAAAATCTTGATAACATATTTAAATAAGAGAGGGAGATCAAAATAAACGAAATTTTAATTAATTAAGCATTATTAAGTTTTTAATTAGAAGAAAGTTAAAAAAGCTTCCGGGGATATGTATCTTGTACAAAACAATTTAAATTGCAAAGTAGTTCCTTATGGACTGAAAGTTATTCAGGGCCTTGGAAAAGTTTTCCAAAGACATTAAGGTGGATTTAGGTTGCAAACGAGAAGAAAATTGGTACACTTTTTAAAAATCTTTATAAAAAAGTTATTCTCCACTTGTCAAAGTAAAACCTACTCGTCGTGATCTGAAGCGTGAAAAATTGAACAACCCAAGAAATTATCATGCATTTATTTTCTAAACCTAAACATTTTAAAAAAAGACATGTATGTTTAATAATGACACACACGTTATGAATTAATATATCACTAGTCAATGCAAGAAACTGGAGCAAAAGATGAGCAGTAATAATAAAGCATGGGATGTCACTATTGTGGCAACAAAAACAAGGGCAGTATGCACAGAAAAGTGCTACCTATAGTTTACAGAATAGAAAATGGTACATATCTTTAACAAAGCAGCATATCTTTCGAAAAGGACGAAAAGAATTCGAAAACTATGTAATATAATTGTCTCCAAACAAACTGAAGCATGGGGTAACTATTGTGGAAATCTGTACAAGAACCTTTCACAGAAAAGTTATTGGATATCTCATCGTTATGAATTGAAAAACCGTATAAAACACTGAAAAATCACAAAGCTTCCGACCTAAAATTAATAACAAGCAGATATTTAAAGCCTCTGAAGGTTTGATGCCCAATATACCAAGGCATTTTTAAAGCTATATCATACAGTTTTAGCAAAAAAAAAAAAAGAAACTGAAAGTGATGTAGTATGGAGTTAATTCTGTAGAAAGCTGTACAAAATACCCAGAACTACATATTTTAAAATCGCAAAAAAGCATCGGGCCTCAAAATAATTACCGCTGAGGAGGCCTGTGGTCCTTGAAAGCAGGGAGCATTGTATTATAACTTTTGCAAAAAAACTGCAATAGCTGTACAAGGATAATATGCACAAAAAGGTTATTTTATATAAACATATTAAAATCACAAACAAAGCACCAAATCTCAAGGTAATTATTTCGTGGTTAATAAAGTAGTAATGTGCCACTATGTATGTGTCCGTTTTAGAAAGCATCACCACTAAATTATGACATTGCTACAGAATAATAGCACTGAATAAATTGAAACTGAAATAAATTGATATTGAACTTACAATAGGTGACTGAATCTTTGTGAACATCTTAGAGAATTATCTAGAGGGCTTAGCACTTTGAAGGGGTGCAAGACAAGCGTGCAATATTGAATGTACCACAATAGTTGAGAAGCCTTTGAATTATGATAAAAATGTGTCCGAGGTTTGTGGGCTATTTAAAAGTATTCACCCTGTAAACTAAAATCAATTCTAACTCCAAAACTCTTGGACTTACCAAAATATTTTATTTATATGAAATATTTATGAATCCTGTTAAGGTGGAGTTAGAATAATCAAAACTTCTTCAAAACTTTAGCTTTTTAAAATACATGTCAACAAATTTTCTGCAAGTCTGTCGTGAAATTTTCCACAATTGTAAAGACTAACTAGAAATTGCGGATTATGTAGCGAAAACTACAAATTATTTAAAAAATCCTACTAAATCGTAATAGTTTAAATTTCTATCTAGTGTATTTATTTATTACAAATTCTTTCGTTTGTTTATCGGGTAGGAGTTTAAAAAGAGATTGAATTAATTTGATTTTAGCTAGTTGTAATAGACCAAGCGACGAAGACGTTCGTATAAATGTTACAATTCACCGTAATCTCACACTTAAATGAAAAACGTTTAACTGGCTGGTTTATTTGGCCCCATTCGTATCGGAAAACCACAAAAACTGCTAGGAACAGTCAGACAACAGACCAATCAGATATGAGGACCATATTATATTCAGCAGACGTTTCTTGACTTGACTTATTATTTTTTCAAGGGTTACCAAATTATTAGTAAAAAAGATAACAGAAACTATGGACAAGGCTTTATAAGATTTATGCAAACATGAGCTACGCAAATTTTATTTATTATGAATGTTCCAATATGTTGTAAAAACCGGCAATATGGTTTTCCACTATTTTGTATTTGCACTTTAGTAGATATTTTTGAAGCAAATTTTTAAAAAATATTGAATAGAGATATTTTTTTTAACAATAATGTGTAATTAAATTTAATAAGTTTAAAGGTGGCAAATTGTTTCACAATTTATCTCTACAATTAAGAGGGGAAATATAATTTCTGTAATTGGAGTTTTTTTAACAACAGTTACGAAAATCATTTACACAATATTGTGTAAAAAATAAAAGTTGGTTTTCACGGTGCGTTTTCTCACATAAGACAATTAGTGAACCTGTAACTTAGATTTTCAGCCTTCCTGATAAAAGAAAAAAAAACATGGTACCATTTTCAGGTGATATAGTAGCTGGTTTTGTAAAATATTTTACAGAAAGCGCAAAAATTAACTCTCTAAATCAATGAATCAACTATCGTTTGTAGATTACTGTTTTCTTTAACCAACGTCAAAAAAGGAGGAGGTTATCAATTCGATCCTGTGTATTTTTTTATATATGTACATCGATTACTCCGTAGTTGCTTGACCAATTTGGATGAAATTTTTAGGGAATATTTAGAATATTGCCCTAGTGATCCCATAGCATATTGAGAAAATATAAAAAATGGCGGAATGGCGCTATTTTGAACTGTTTACACGATGTTACATTGAACAATATACTTATGTTTTCACTAATACATTCACCATTCTCTCATGAAAAAAGTATGTGTGCTACCATTACATATGCACTGAAACCAGTGGCTATTTGTTAAACTTGACTTTTCTAAATAGAGCTAAAAAAGATGAAATTAAAAAATGTATAAAAAGTAAAATGGACTTAAAAAAAATGCAGTAAAAAGTGAAATATAATGCTAATCTGGAAAATTTTACTCGTCTGCCCCAAACTAATAAGACATTTTACTCGTGGTATTAGACATCAAAATACTCAGTTTATAAATATATTTTGGTTATTAAGTAATTAAGAATAAGTTTGGCCCGAACTCTACAAAATAAAATTTTCAAGACGAAATAAAATGGTCCGTTTTATTTTTTTATAAAAAAAATGTGCAAAATTTCACGTCAATTGCACAAATATTTTTTTAATACAGTTCTTTTATTGCAAAAATTCGATATATAAGGGACCCATTGCTTGTTAGGCTAAAAATATTACTTTACTTAAACGAGCTTTCACGAAAATCAGTAGTAAAATTAAGCGGTAGCTAAAGGATCCCAGACACTACTTTTAAATGAAATACAACATAAGTCGCCTGAATGAACTTGTCAACAACACGCTGGTCTATTGTCAAGTTTTAACTAAGTTTATCAAAGCCAAGAAGACAACCGCAAGGAATTGATACTTACCGGGCTTAATCAGTTCAACTTACATAATAAGCATTTGTCGTTCCACTCGTTTCTATAGTCTATTCAAATTCAAGATGCAGTACATGTAAACAAAAGTGGTTGTGCGAGCCATATGCCTTTAAATAAAGGTGGCCGATTATGATATAAGTTTTTAGCAAACTTTGATAAGCGTATTGCACTCACTTTTGTTACATGCACTGCATCTTGAATTTGAATAGACTTTAGTAACATTAAGGTCCGCAAAATATCAATTAATCGATAAATCACTTAATCATAAAAAACTATTAATTGAATGATCGCGTAATTGATGATTCTAAAAATCGATTAACGGGAAAATGGATCAACCGAAACATGAATTAGTTCATTTTTAAAATAAAAATTGCATGGAAAATTGTTAAATTTTTTTTTATACTACAGTAGTTAATTTACGATTTAGGTTTTCAATAAAGATTCGCAGCAAATTAATCACTTTGTATTAGTGAAAGACGGCTAATTCTAAAACAAAGCTATTGTCGATATATTATTTTGTATGTATTTATCCCCAATCTCTGCCAAATATGAAGGTCACACGAGGAAAAAGTATTTTTGACCAAAATGTGATATTTTTAGGATCAATATTATTTTTATATTACAACATATTAAAAACTAGCAAAAACTAGCTGGTTTGGCTGCGTGTATAATAAACAGGCATATGGGAAAGAGGGATTCATTTCAATTGAACTAGACAAAAATGGGCTGCTGCAGGGCGGCTTTATTTTATAGTCGGTGCAAAAATTAAAGTCGTCGATATAAATGATCGTTTTTTTCGATAGTTCTGGATAGAAACTATGTGAAAACATAGTTTCCATATAGATCCATCTAAGAATTGAAACAAAAGTTAGGGTTTGCTACTGAACCTAGAATTGTAGACATTAGGCTTTGTTACTATAAAACGAATATACCGAAGAACTTCAACACAACTTCACGTAGTGTTTCAATAAAAAAATATGTTTGATATCTAATTATAGTACGCAGATACTGATGATCATTTTTTTGAATAATATATGGTTACTTACAACATTTTTTATCGTCAGAGTTTTAAGATTTGCAACAAAATTTTACAAAAGGGTATCATTGGTAGGTTAATAATCAAGAAAAATTAGTTATTAGCATTTGCAAATTCTCAACGTCAATCATCGTTATTGAAAGTACACAAGATAAGCCCTCCTTCCCATGTTAGATGGTTAGTAGTTCAGTTCGTTGGTTGTTTATTTAAATAAAAAAAAGAGTAAAAGGTATTTATGTGATCTCTTATTTCTATTGAGATTTTTATTATGAAAACTGCAGAAAAATATTTTTTGCGGTTCGTAAATAACAATAAAATGCGACAAATTTAGTCTTGTGTAAAATAATGTAAATGCTCTTGCAACCACAACTTTTTGTCGGTTCTTTCGATCTGGACTTTCATTCTTAAAGAGTCACATAAAGCCTTCTAAGTTGATAACTAGGTCTTACCGAATTTTAAAATTCCATCGTGATTATGAGGCCACTATCTTAGTATTCTTGTTGATCTTTGAATATGACTTGAGAGTTTTGAAGCCCAGCTTTTTGGAAATTGTCTGGATTCTCTTCGTTCTTGTGTCTGCTGCAGACATTCCTTAGAGCTTTTACTAACATTTAATCTGAGTTGAATTCGACTTTAAAGTCACATACCCATAGGTGGTGCAACTGTCACTTGGCATTCTTAAATTTTAGAAACTTTCTAAATTTTGCGTAGTCCATTGTTGATAGAAATGTTTGCCTGTCACACAATAGTTGCTATAGACAGAACAGATTGTCTTCTTAAACACTTCGAAATCTTTAATTTATTGATTCAAGTTTCTGTTTTGTTTCTCTGGTGAAAATGTGGTATTAAACTGTGAGACCGATAGTTTCTTGCAGGAGTGACTATCATATTCAATCCTTATAGTCAAAATTTTTAAGCACAAGGCTTGTGCAAAAAGAAATTGTCGACTGTGGATATCAAAACAGTGATGGCTGAATTACTTATTATCAAAAAATGAATACGTGTGTTTCACCGTGCGTAGCACGGTTTTCATTTATGGTAGCATCGGCTCTGCTTATACCCTTCATATGTCATTAAAAAATCGTTTATTAATACGAAAAAAATTCTACCATTTTCGAATACATTGTTAAATCTATGTATGTACTTCTTATCAGCTTATCTTCTCTGGCGATTTCGCTGACTTTTTTCAAGTAAATCAATAAGCTCGTTTCTCGGTCACGTGTAAGCCGATAACAAAGCGGCGTCGGCAGGCAGTCATCCAAAAGTGGATTGGGAGTAGTCGATATGGGGAGATAAGTAGGTTGGATGAAGGTTTATTAGATTTATTTATTTATTTTCGCGCGATATTTTGGTTTCCCGGTATGTTCTGCTGATAGCAGTAACACAGAAAGCGGTAAATTTCTTCAATGACTTGGCTCCACGCTTGGCCCAGAATAGAAATTAAAATTGAAAGGACCTCTCACATGTCTTATGAAAAATGGTTTTTGGTAAATTTTTCTAATTTTTCGATATAATGCAGTTCTCGACGTCCGGAACAAAATTGTCACTGGCACAACTATGACCATATCCAGGGTGTTTTAAATTTATTTTCTTTTGTTTTAGCATCCGAGCCAAAATGTTGTACTATTTTTACCAGTTTTGGCAAATGAAATATGCTAAGTTTTACGATAATATTTAGTCTTTTCTAAGACATAAAAAAGCTTTACAATAGTTCTTTGTTAGTGCAGTGGCGAATTTTCCCTAAATACAAATAAAAAATCAAAACATATTGAGATTTTGCATATTCGCTAAACTAATTGCCCTGTGTTTAAGATACCACGAATTTTTCGGTGAGTATACTAGCCATTTTTTTAATTATTTTTGGGCTTTTCAAATAAATTATACTTTCTTTTCACTCGCTGAGAATAATATTTTGTACTACATCATACTATACGCCATATATAAAAAGGTTTGTTTTTAGGAATTTATCTTACTGGCAAAGTCCATTGTTCTCCAGACATAATTTTTATTTTATGCTTTGACGTCTTACTGTATTTTTGGTTGTGGCTTGAACAACCAAGCCTGTGGCCCTAGTTAAAATTTTTGGAGTTGATATAGAAAAAAACGTAATACGTCGTAGACACCCTGTCATTTTCGTTATTTCGGAGTTTGTCTAATTCACATTAGGTAAAACTAAAAGCTAATGCTAAAATATTATCACTGAAAAAAATGCTAACCCTCTTAATAATAATCTAAATAATACTTTCTTAAAGACATATTAAAAAATACAATAGGACCACTAGCAACCATAACATTAAGAGTGGACACAAAGTATAAAGTAGGGTTTACGGAAATGCGAAAATTGACAGAATACCATAGTTGATGCTTTTATTAGGATCCATCTAGAGTATATTTGCAGTTATAATGTGTAAAAACTGATTTTCTTATTTAACATTACCTAGATAGAAGAAAAAGCCTCTGTGTATTAGTTCGTTCGTGAAATTATACTTCTAAGTGCACAGAACTGTCATGTTTACAGAATATTCGTTTAAAACACGAAAAAGCTAAATTAAACCCGAGTTATCGCTTCGTTTAAGGGGTTCAGTTTTATAAAATTGTTCAACCGGAGAAATTATGTTTCGATAGGTTTGCAGTGCATGTTTCCAATCTGCCTATTGGATAGTAAACCAGATCATGCTTTCAGCTTTGGGACATAAACATGCAGTTTCAGTGGATGGTAATATATTCGTATGGTTAAAATGTTTATATCGGTATGTTTGTGTAGTGCAAATAAAACCTCCAAATTGCTCAACTGAAATGTGGGAAAAGGTTTCTAATAAATTAATTTCGTATGCGTAGATGATGAGGTAATATAAATAATGATTAAGTAATTAATCAGTTGTGCGTCGACTTCACAGACTAAAATTTTTAAGATGGATTAAAATAATATTTTTCAGTTTTTAGTTCTATTTGTATGCGTATTATTGGAAAGGTCAGGTTTAACAAATTCCACTGCATTGTAACATCATTATATAATAATATGTTTTATTATACAATAGTAACAAATCCTTTTTTTCTTTCTGATAGAATGGTGAACACATAAATTGTTCAATGTAGCATTGCGTAAATAATTCAAAATGGCGTCATTACGCCACTTTTCAATATGCCTGTCATGAAAACTTCATCCAAATTGGTCAAATCAACGCGAAGTACTTACATAAAAAAATATACATAGCGTCGAATTGATAAACTCCTCCGTATTTGAAGTCGGTTAATGTCACGATCAGATCAGCTTGATAGTATCAAATTATTGTATTGTCATCGGAATTACATAGGCCTGCAAAGTTTCGTCGAGACGGCAAATTTAATGTTTCTCCATACAAGCTTTGCCAACCCCTTAGAAGATTAAGTTTCAAAAATAATATAACACGTATTATTTTATTTCTTTGAAGACTATAATTACAAAGTGTTATCATCGTAAGTTAATTTTGTTTCTTCATACAAACTTTACGTATGGAATTTTGTAAAATACCTCCTTAGGGCAACCCTAAGGTACTCAAGGAAAATTTCTTTCAAAATTCAAATGTCTAGGTGCACCGGTTTAGGCCGTGCGTGGTTTGTCAGTATAGAAGTTATGCCACCCCCGTTCACCCTCTTATAAGATAACTTTTAAAAAATAATGAAACGTGTTGTTTTATTTCTTTTGAAGGCTATAGTTACAAAGTGTCATCATCGTAACTTAAACTTTTTTTTTTCGAACAAACTTTACTTCTTTTTTCACCCCTTTACGGATGGAATTTTGTAAAATTCCTCCTTAATGCACCTAGGGTACTCAAGGAATATTTCCTCCATATTTAAAATTTCTAGGTCCACCGGTTTAGGCTGTGCTGTCACGTAGATTTAATTTATTCCCATGGCATTATATTCTGTACGTAAAACATAATATTCGTAGTACTATAGCTAGGTACTATGCCTGAATACAAAGCTAGGTACTATGATTGAGTATTAAGCTAGATCAGAGCCTTTATGACTGTCACCGTAGTGGTAAGATATTGATGGGCTTGGGACGAATTTAAAGTTTATGATTTGAGTTTTCGGTACATTTAACATGAAATTGTTTGTTTTGAACCAATTATTTAGGGTATCCATGCTGTTGATAATTTTTTATTTTGCGTGCTTCCTGATTATTTTCGCTGCAGATTAAAGAGGTATGGTCACCATATAAAATAATTGCATTATTTAGCTGGTTGAGATCATCAACATAAATAATGTATATTAAGGACCCAGAATAATTGATATCTGAGGAACCCTTTTCATATCAGGCGGGAACTTGACATGGTGTCATTATCTGCACGCCCGAATACAATGTGTCTTCTCTCAATTAGGCATGATTCTAAAAGCTTGAGAGCCATTTCTATAATTCCATCATTTCAGCATGTAGCAAAGAATTCTAAAGCCAATGCGAAATGTCGTTGGCAGGTCCAGGCATAGGGTCATGTTGTAGTCTTACCCGTGTTAAGAGATTTATCTATGTCTTGCAAGACTTGACAAATTGCCGTTCTTGTGAATGTGTTTGCCTTTCTGTACTTAAAAAACATATTAAGGGAACCCAGGTAAATAAAGTGTAGCTTTTTTACACTAGCACTAACAGAGTATAGTAATGATACGAAATAGTCCAAGGATTTTGCATTAGTTTTGTCGTCTTTTTCAGATGCAGTATCATCTCCGTTACGGACTTGACAATTATTATTGCTATTTGCACTTTTTACGAGGTGTCCTGAAACAACTGGGTAGATGTATATTCCTTGAATCTTTCTTTGCTCTAGAAACTGGTATTGTTAGCTTCTCATTATATGACCTAGATATTCTAGCTTTTGTCTTTTGATCATTAAAACTTCCCTTTTTTTCTTCTTTCTGTTTAAAATTTCATAATTTTTTCACCTACTTACTTTTGATATTCTAAGCATCCTCCGATACACTCATATCTCGAAAGCTTCCAGTTTCGTAGTATTGCCTGTTGCATTCTGAGCGTCAGAATAATATCGTGATTTAAAAGAATGTTTTTCATACGTACAAATTCAGCTTGAGCCTTTCCTATTCTGGTTTTCATTTCTTCAGTATTGTTATTATTATTAAATATGTTATAATGCTATATGTGTAGATTATTTACCTGTACCATTTCTCCTGTGGTTGTATCTGAACCTGCTTCCCCTTGCAAAATGTCGGGATAAAGCCTTTGAACCATAAATGAAATGTTAGATAATCTGTTGGAAACATTAGGCATCCTGTACATTTTAATTGGATCGAAATTCGTGTTACGACATTCATAAAAAAAATCACTGCAATACAGTTGGTAACACGACGCACGGTGAGTTCAGGCCGGGTACAAATACATAAATTTGAGGTCATGTTGTCTGTTTTATAATGCTAGTTTATATTGCAAATAATCTATTCATACAATTTTTTAACGGTATCTTGAATTTGCAGATGTATTAAAAATACAACGAATGGCTGAAAAATCATAATGTTAAGACTTTGTTGATTTAATGACTCTTCTCAGACACTGTATAAAGAAAATTATCTCCAGTGCAAAAAAAATAGACGGTCCCCTTTTAAGGTTTTCTTGATAAATACTCATGTGATAATCTGCAATTTTCTCATGAAGCAAAATAAACTCAGCTGTGGCAGAATTTCTTTCATTATAAGAGTAAACATTGGCCGACTCTCAAAGCTTTTTCCATTCCCTTCCAACATCGTTTTTGGTGCTTTTATTTGAGCGGTCGTCTTTAGGTGTGTGCTTTTTCTGAAACTCCGCAAACGAGGTAGATAAATATTTGCGCAGTTTTAGCACCAGTGCATAACTCTGAATTTTGATTTCGTATTTTCCGCCAGCAAGTAATAAAAATGTTAATTAAATTGGTTTTTTACGTTTTGTTAACATTTGTATTAAATTCGGATTCTGGTAATGTTATAAAAGAGGTTTTGCTATGATCTTGTTGTTTATGTAATTATGCAGCAAATTTTTAAATATTTCATACCGTCTCGGTCGTGGACGTGATGTAAACACACTTTTAAAAACTAAACTACTGGTTCATAAGGTTTGGGATAGAGTCTGTTTTAATCTAGAAAATATGCATACAATGATGATTGATAGTTGATAAAAAAAGGACTAACTTCAACTACAGTTTTCTTTAGAACTACTCATAATTTTAATATATATATATATATATATATATATATATATATATATATATATATATATATATATATATATCTTGGGAATAATGTTCAAAATATAACACAACATTGATGTTGGATGATCTTATTTTTTAAAACGTTTCGACCATTTTGTGGTCTCTATCAGTTTTCTTAATCTGTTTAAGACAATTCACAAACATTTATATTGAAACATTTATAAAATAGGAGACACACATGTAGGATTCAGTACCGTTTTAAATGTGTAGTAATCTATATGTGTGACTCCTATCTTATAAATTTTTAAACATAAATGTTACAATATTTGTGAATTGCCTTAAATAGATAAACTGATGAAAGCCATAAAATGGTCGAAACGTTAAACAAAATTTCATCCAACATTAATGATGTCTTATATTGTGAACACTATTCCCAAGAAAGATTTTTTTAAGAGTATAGTTTACGTGTTTAAGAAACCTTTTACTTTACTTATGTATATATATGTTAAAAGATCAATCCTATTTATATTTGATACATTCTACATATATATATAGGATGTATCAAATATAAATGGGATTGATCTTTTAAAGAATTCGGGAGGGGTTCTAGACCTTAATGGGCTGATGTCTAGAGAGAGGGGATAACCGACCGCAACTCTCTCGTTCCCCTAGATATGAAATTTCGTTATAAATACATTTGAATATTTTACTTTATTTCTATAGAATGACTTTTTCGTAATTCCTGTACTATTAATGGCAATTATTTAAACCTGGCACTATTACTTTTGCCTACGCGTTAGCTACAACAGAGCAAGCAAATGGGATACGTGTATTCAAATGAAAATGATGTAATTTTCTTTCTTTTTACTTCTTGGGTCCCGGGACCCCGAAAAACATTTCCTCCCATTTCCTTCAGTCTATCGGTCGGTCGGTCTGTCTGTCTGTCGGTGGAATGTATCAAAAATTGTGTATCCGATTGACTTCAGATTAAAAGGGTCGTTCGAGGATGTACATATTGGCAAAAAATTAATATGGCGGAATTAAATAGCGCCATGAACAAGTTCCAGCCATCTTTTAAAAATGGCAAGCGATTGCCCTGATTATTTTTCGGTATACCGTCTACTTCAAGCCAGCGTATATATTTTTTTTACAAAACTTACAATTAATAAGAATGCGGATTAGGTTAGTTTAAGATTGGTTAGGTTTGCTGTAAATAACCCGCGCTATATTAAAACAAGAATTTTTTTAGCGAAATCTGTATCCGTCCCGTTAGGTTAGCACAACAGGTTCGTCAATACAACCATCATTAAGTAATAGAAATCTGTGGTCAAAAAAAAGAAAAGTAGGTGAGTTTGGCAACACTGCAATAATTTTGTTTCTTTACTCTGTCAAAAACCTCTTAATAGAGACTTTTTATATTGAAGAGTTTTGAAAACTATGAGGTTTTTCGAATAAAAAAAAAGAGTTTATTCAGGGAAATTTTACTTTTAATTTACTCTGCTGTATCATTTACTATCGTTTCGAATTTAAAAAACTTAAAATATTTAGGTTTGTAAGGTCAATAACAACCAATAACTATATAAACTTATATCATTTCTAAAAGAAGAGCGAAATTTATGTCTTAACATATTTGTCTTCATTAAGGTACAGTAGTAAATATTTTATGATCATTTTTATTGTTTATGTACATAATAAATTATTACTTATTTTGAATGTCTTCATATCTTGTTATTAAAATTCGGCAACACCTCTTATTATTCTCATAAACAAAATTAAAAAAACAGGGTCATAAACCTAGTTTGTCGTTTTTTTTTCCGATGCTCCTGTTTAGGATATGTAACGCATTCCAGAGAAATAAAATGTGTATTTATGCCGCATCGAACGGGGAAACGATCATATTTAGTTATAATATATACGAATTTGCTAGAAAAATATTTTTTTTTACAACATTGTTGATATTTCATGCATTTAAAATAAATATTTTAATGTACAACTGTATTAAAATTACGGACGGAACTGAGATTTTTATGTAATTTCTATTGACTCTTTAGTTTGTTAAATTATTTTGGGTTTCTATCAGGTAAGATTGGAAGTATCACATATATTTTAATTTTTGCTTTTGCTTTTTTTTTATAGAAATATAGAAAGCTTTACAATCGCAAAAATTAGTTTTGTTTACATAGCTATCAGGAAAAATGAATAAGATGGGTATTTAATAATATGTACGATGTTTTCTGTTATATTTTGGCCTGCAGTTAGAGGGTGAAATATTACAGATAGAAAGAAACTTTAAATAGAAAAGTTGCAGCATTTCACCTGTATTATCTTTTATGCATATCAATTTTTTTTAAGAATCATTAAAAAGTTGAAAAATATAAACAACCTTAATTTTTTTATGTGGGACACAATATATATTATTATTTTATTCAATGGGTCTCGTCTTACCGATTATAAATATACCAGTTTTGATACATTTATCTTTAGAGACAACCCAGAAAATTTACAAAAACTCCGCCATAAGACACAGTGCGTCAGAGAGAGAGGGAGAATATTCTTTTCTAAATAGGAATTATCCTACGGTTTTTGTCAATTTGCTCGCTTGTATTTCAAGATAATGCTATCAAACCTGATATATTTATATTCGGCAAGACTAGACCCATTTAATGAAATAATAATATATAGGGTTATAAGTTATGTATATTTTTCAACTTTTTAATGATATTTTAAAATTGATATTCTTAAAAATAATGTAGTTCTGGGTAAAACCAGTTTACCGGTTTGTTTTCTCTTGGAGCCTCTTTGGTTTATGGGTATAATACCTAATTTTAAGGAATGTATAAGCCGAAAACTGATTGTTACAATATATTATCCGATGTAAGTAATGTGCTACTAAGAAATCATTAAAAATATTATTAAGAAAAGTCAAATGTTGAGTAAATAAAGTAAAACAGCATCGTATTAGTGCTAAAAATTGATGTTCTAATTAATCTTATCACTAATTACTTACCTGTATTGTATTACATATTCTTAAAAAACAAACTCAACGCTACAAAGGATGCAAAGTAACGCTTGTATGTAATAATTTGCCCCTTTCGTTAGTAAATCTGGCTAGCAACCTCTTAGTGTTTTTTTATCATAACAAAAACGTTCAAAATTGTCAGCATTTGGATGCTAAAAAGTATGTCCGTCAGATTTTACAATAAGAAGGTGCAAAGAACCATAAACTGTTAATTTTTCTGAATATCAATATAAAAAAGAAAATTTCAAATCTGACAGGTAATATAATACAACCAACAATAGCCGAGTTAGTTTACGTACTAGATATCTCCATATTAATAAGGTTCAGTTTTTTCAATTGAATATAATTTTTTTATTCGGAAATTTATTTAATAAATATAGAAACTGATATTATAATTATTACATATTCAGAATAAATATTTATAGAAATATGTTACTACGTTATGAAATAAAAATCGTAATATTTTGCTTGATTTTAGTTTACATCGTGAGTACTTTATAGGTATTTAAAAATTTTGACCAAATGCAGTTGACTCCTTTTTATATATAAAGACATTTTTTCCACTATACAGGAGGGCCCTAGGAAGAAACAGCCCCCTGAAAACGAAAAAAAAAATACAAGAGCGTTTAGTTTTTTGACATCAAATTTGTTTTTTTTTTGTATATAAATACTTTTTTATATTATACAGTGTGCATAAATTGTGTATACGTTTAAATTTATATGATCCTTTGGTATATAGAACATTTTTTTCTTTACTATATACAGTAGCCCTAAGGGATAAAAGAGTGGCCTTAGTTTTTTTAAACAGTAAAATCAGCAGATTTATGTTCTTTTTAACTCTTCATATAGGGTTATTTTAATGGGGTGAAACAGCTTCATAAAAACAAAAAATATGTATTTGAAGTTTTTATAAGCAATGGAGGACGTAAATTTGTTGACTTTTTTGCGCATATTAGTACACAGAGTGATCTAATGGGCTTTAAACAGGTTTAATATGGGCTGTTTAGACTGCTTATTTTAGATCCACTTAAGAATATTTTGAAGTTTCTTTTGGTTACAGTAATAATGACTTTAATTCGTATTTTGTTTTTTATTACGAGATAATCTGAGAAAACAGAAGTTTTTCGTGAATTTGACATCTCTCTATTACATAAGAATTGTAGGTAGAACTGCAAATTTTTAAACAATTAAATATAATAAATAAATTAAAAAGATGACAAATTTAACAAACCTCAAAGATCTTTCTTTGCGATTTATTACATGATCGGTCTATTATCAGAGCACAGCTGTTGAGGTTGTGCTACATCAAAAATAGTGTGTAAAACTTCAAATTCGAACATTAACTTAAAAAAATTAAAAAGCTGAAAAAGTTAACGAAACTCAACCTGCTTTCTAACGCTCATACTTGTTAGTATTGAACAGTACGGTTTGAAACGGATGAGGCCTCATGTACCTCATTTAAATTATTTGGATATGATATGTGGATCTTTCTAGTTTTTCAGCTTGTTCAGAGAGTCAGGATTGGCTTATTTCACAATTACCCAAAATATTTGAGTACTAATAAACCAGTTTGGGAAAGTTATTTTCTTTCCGAATCATACAATTAATATTAGTGCAAAATATTTTTTAGTTAATTTTTAAAACATGATATTAATGAAATTTATAATCACACAGATATAAAAAATACAGATGATTTTGGCGTAACGTGTGTGTCATATGCACAAATATTATGAAATATTTTATTTAATAAATAATTTTGGAAAATAAAAATGTTGGAAAATTAGTTCATAAAGCATCTTATATTTGTTATATTTAGCAACTTCAAAATTGCAGTGTTACATTTTTAAATGACAAAGGTTAAATACGATACAAATGACCTTTGCGACGTGAAAACGAATTTTCAAGTTTATTTATATTTGCTTATATACAAACGGCCAAAAATGCGCTTGCAAGTCCTTCAAGTTTCTGGTAACGCCGAAAAATTAATACTAGAAAGCTTTTTGTTTGCAATTTTTTTTATCAGTCAGTATTTATTTATAATTACCAATTATTTAAACTCTACTCTAAATTAGACTTAAATATTTCATTCATGGATCAGGTAAGTGTACATATGTTAAGTAATAATCAATTGAAAAAGTTTCCGCCCTAAACAAAACTTTTCCCAATACCCGAAATGGACGTAATCTATTCATCCCACTATGCAATTTAGAATTTGCAGAGTAGTATGGCTCATTTATTCACACAAGGAAATCCGAATTTCCCATTCGAGCTTGGTAACAGGATGTGGTGCTCGTTCTTCTGAAACATCTAGTTGAAGCATATATTTTATTCGATAACGCTGAGTTTAAAACTTTTTTATCGAATTAAAAAGGTTTGTTTTTTTTTAATATATTATTATCCACAAATATTTGATTATAATAATTGTTTGCAAGTTGTATAAAATATAACATTTAAAAAACTAAACCATCGGGAAATCTATCAAAAACGTTAATCTGTTAAACACCATTCTCAAGCATCTTTTTTAAAGAAAATGAATTGAAAATGTTGTTTAAAAGATTTACGTTTTTAACAGATTTTTCGGTGGGTCAGTTAAAAGCAATTATTGTAATAAAATATTTGTGGATAATAATTGATTTTAGAAAAATAACAAACATCTCAAATCAATAAAAAGGCCTCAAGCTCGTTAGTGAATTAAATATATGCTTCAACTAGATGTGAGAACTTCTGCTCAGGACATTGAGAACTACATAATTAAGTTTGAGAGGTCCTTTCTGTTCGTTCATATCTACAATAGTGTAACTCCATATTATATTTTGAATGAAATTAAATATTTTGTTACAATAATAACTTATTGTTTTTATATCGTGTTACATCCGCCCGACTTAGCAGTTAAATGTTAAAAATAGGAAAGCATCAAATAAGCAAAATCTTACATAATCGAAGATAATTAAGTTTTAATTGTTGATAAGTGTTTTCTTCTTTTTGAAAATATTTTCTTTAGTGCTCAACTTTGAACATATGCTGGTGAATATTTCCTCTTAAATTACTGGCGGACATATTATCATTTTCTAAATATGCTGCCTATATACTATATACAAGCTGTATTCATTTGACAGATTTCTCACAAAAAAAATGACTATTTAAAGGCATTTTATTAGGTCATGATATTTTTTTGTAAAATTGGTAAAACTGAAACAACATAATTGTATCTAAGTTATAAGGTATATTTGGGGTATGTATAATTAAGCTAGAGGAGTACGGTGGGGAGGGGGCAGAGAAATTAAACGTTTATGATATTTTATTTCCTAAACTTTCGTAATTGATTACTATTTTTTTTTAAATTCAACAAACCTATCTTACGTCAAAAATTATACCTAACCCTATTTAAAAACAATTAGGGACACATTCGGCCAGTTTCTGGTTTCAGATAATTAATTGCTCTATATCTGTATACTTAGTGTTGTCTGTTGTGACTGTTTTTTTTTAATTATCATTATGTATACATGTATCAGAAAATTGTTACTTCTAAATGAAAATACATAAAACAGTCTGGATGAACTTGCCAATAATGAAATGTGTGCTACATGTTTTGAGGTTTTTTAGTATTGGTAGTTAGATTATCGCTTTTAACAGCTGCCTGCTATCTTGCCTCTTTCTTAAAATCACCACACTTGAAGCTCACCTTATTTATATCTATGTCAGTTCTGCAACCAACTACCAAAGATATTACAAACGTTTTTCTAACAATCAAATTTTTTTACTCCAGCCTAACAATGAAATACGGTCGCAGTAGGAGAATAGGAAACTATTTTTAATAAACTAATTCACTGACAGTGGTTTAAAACTTATTAATTTACGAATGTTAAGAAATGTAAAAACTCTATTGCCCCACGAAGCGCAATGACATAACCTCTTTGGGAATAATTGTCTATGAATTAGTTTATAAAAAATGGCTTCCTATTATCATACTACGACCGTATTTCATATATGTTATAAATAAAGTGAAGTTATATAGAGCATGTATTTTCCTTTAGCAGTAACTATTTTCTGAATGTCTCTTTTCAGATTTTTTACTATGGTGTTTTTTTTTAACTGCAGAATAGCAAACGTAACGGTAGTTAAAAAAATATTCACTCTCGATTACTCTAAATTTTGTAGACATTGTCCTGTTATCAATAAAGGTTTTGTAATAAATCTAAATAATCAAAAATTCTCTTACGTAACACTAATAGTAGAGCAACTTACAATCGAAAACGCGAAATTGTCCGATGTATCATAATCAGCTGTGCTCATCACACCTCACGTGGTTTGGATTTCCAAATATAGTAAATTTTAAAAAGGGTTAAGTATAATTTTTGACGTAAGTTAAATTTGTTCCAGCACGACTGAGTGCAATGTCTAATTTTGCTTTATTATAACTAATTAACTATTATGACAGCGTGATGTAAGTAAAGCTGCTCCTCGCAAGCTCGTAGGGGAATAGTATAATCTATAACAATTTTGGAATACGGCGTATTCCACACTAGCGAGTGAAGTATGTTATCCGAGCCGAAGGCTGGTTCCGGAGTGCGGAATACGCTATTCCAAACGTATTTTAGACTATGCTTTGTCTACGACTCTAAAAATATAGTTAATGCAGCAAATAGATGTCGCTACTAGTACATTTTCCAACAATTGTTATGGTATAATTTACACAGTAACAAGTAATGGAATGGAGGTGATTCCTTAATTAAAAACGATATCGAAATGTTAACATTCCATAATAGTCGTAGAGAAAAATAAAATTGTCAAATCCTTATATAACAGAATATATTGCCTTATATTTACTAAAATATCAAATGTTATTGTTATTGTAAAGATTAGTGCTCTCCAAACTTAGTTTAATTAATACACAAAAACTATTTAGTCATACATTTGCTTATAATCGGTAATTAAAATAACAGAAATTAATAACGCCCAAATGTTAAAATATAATTTTTAAAAGCTAAAGGGTGGAATCTGTTATTTTTTCATAGCCATGTGCGATGCATTTAAATTGTTATAAAATGTTTTATTTGATATAACTTTGTTTTGCTGAGAAATGAACATCAAAGCGCGCCAGTTACATAACATACAACATGTTGTATTCGAGTTTTCCTATTACAGCTTGCGTTTTCTTTTAAAATCCGAGATACAGATTGCACGACACAATACATCGATTTCGTCATCCAATTTACAATTTTAGAGAGTGGTGTAGCTGATTTGCTCCCAGCAAGGAAATTCGAATTTCCTGTTTCTGATTGGGCAATACGGTGCGGTGTTCATTCTTGTGCAACTTCAATTCGAAACAAATTGTTCGATAGAACGGGAGATGTATTATTTGCTGCTATATCGTAATCGAGGATTGAATGACAGGGCGTAAATTCTGAGAATTTGATCAAAAATTACAATTAATTATTTTCTTCTTCGGATAAATGACAATTTTACAGATATTAATAAGAAATTACTATGGATCAAAAGTCGTTATGTGATTTTAGGGATTCACTCATTGTTATATGAAAACTCCAGAATGGCTACATGCAGGTTTATCGCATAAATTAAAATATGGTTCAAAAATATAAAACACAACCTGAGATAGTTGACATGTACTACACAAATTTAAGTCCTTACGAATATAAAATACGATTGAAAATTCTGAGAAGGCCTTAAGAAGTAACAATAGACGCGGAAGTAAAGAATACTGGGATGAATAAGGCGTTGCATGCTAAATATCCATCTGTATTACAATCAGCGAGAAATTAAGCAGCTCTACGCAGAAATAGAAGGTTGGTTGTCATTCAGGACTAAATAATAGCAACACGGAATTACAAAAAGTACATTGAAAAAGTCTACATTGATAAAGATAAATGTCCAATGTGCAATCGAATGTCAGAAACTATAAAGCATATTATAGCAGGATGTGAAACTCTAGCTCCGACAGAATACACAAAATGTTATTTCTCACCCTTCCCATTACAACGAAAAAGTAAAATATTTTGATATATCGGAAAAATATCGAAATACTTTGACGGCTGTGTATGTGATCCCGCTGATAATTTCTACTATTGAGTCCATAACTAAGAAATTTGATGGCTACCTTAAAAAAAATTAATATAATAGATAAAACTATAATAACATTAATGCGGAAGTCTGTTGCATTAGAAACTTGTAGAATAGCTAGGAAAACTTTGAATATGTCGGAAAGTTGACATTTACTTACCCTATTGAGGCGAATGGTGAAAACCCAACTACAGTTGTTACTCTATTGAAAAGTAGGAGGAAAAAATATAATAACAATAAGAATAGTGATCATAAAACTACTATTATTACTAGTTGTTTTAACACTGACATTTTTCCTGTACAAAAATAATTTAATTATAAAATTGACTTTTGTCTAATAATTCATAATTGATTAACCCCGCCATTGCACGAGTCAATCGATAGGGCAAACTCTGGTTTGTTCAATTCCAGTTGATTTAAAACATATTATTTAAAAATTTCGATGATAAATTGCCACCATGACGGCAATTGCAACACATTGCATAGCAAAAAAATGGACTTATAGATTTTATTAAATACTTTTATTTACAATCTACACAAATCGAGTTGATTCTTCGAAATAATTGAAAATCGTTGTTGTAAAACTAGGACGACAAAACTGTTAACTTCTTTATTATTCGGTAATGTTAATTTTGATATCATAATCCCTTGTGACATGTATTCGTGCTTTTCCATAAACTGCAATCGATTTGGTCCATTATTTGCAATACGCACATTATTGTGACACGTTTCAGTCTCTAAATAAATGTCTGTTTAAATTAAATCAACAATCAAATTAATAGCTAGCATAATTGTTTTATTCGACATGCTCTTCATTAATGAACACAAACTTTGGCAACAAGTCATAGTTTCGAATACATAATAATGCTGGATATTAATTTTTGTATATATCCAATTAGATAAGCATAAAATAGAGTTAGACTCGTCTGCTGGAAAGTCAAGCAACAAGCGTTTAGAAAGGCAAATGACATATTAAAACAAATGTTGCTCTACGTGAAATGATCTTGAAATCGTTCCCGCAAAAGATCAGTGTTTCGTTCACTATATGTGGAGCGGCACCGTTTTATTGAAATCATATATGCCGAACATCTATACCAATCGAATTCATGCTATAAAAAGTTTCGAATAATCTATCTGTGCCGATCTCTTGTTTGAGACAATACAGGCTTTATTTTGGGAAAAATATGTGTCAATAACACATTTAGCCCATAAACCACACCAAACATTCGCGGATTTTCCTCAACCCATAGACTTTAAGTTTTATTTTGCGAGATGGAACATCCATCACTCAAGATAATTTTGTTAAAACATTCTTCCCTTTGTAAGGCTCAATTAACAATCATATGTCGCGACTGATGATCAATTGGCTTTAATTCTTGTGATAACACATTACATCAAAAATTTCTGTGATAAACCACTTTTTTGCAAAAAAAGCAAACTAATGAGTAATAATTTTTGCACTACTTGGATATTAACAACCCCTGTTACTTTAATTGTGTAAAAATTGTATGCAGAATGTTTAATATTATGTAATATTACTGTTTACTTTAAGTTTTTACTTTCTATTAAAAATGTCTCTAAAAATAATATTATGTTCACCTTAATCGTCTGTTTTCACTTCATAAAGCGGTGTTGCCAAGCGTAATTTTGTTTTGCCTATGTAAAATATAGAATTAATTCATTGAAGGGTGGTTAGGGATCGAGGTCAACATCACTGAACATAATGTTAAGCATACACCTTATCGGTTTGATGTGTTTTCCGCATTCGTATCTGGTTTTGTTTTATATACTAGTAGTTATAATATGGGAGCGCCTCCTCCTCCTCCTCTTCCTCTCTCTCATGTCCCTCATTCTTAACTTCCTCCCCTTTTATTCTCATTCGCATCATATTTTTAATTTTTTCTCTTTGTTCTCCCACATTTGATTTTGCATTCTTAAGTCTTATAAATAGGTGCATCATGATCATTTTAGTATGCCGAGGCACATTTACTAAGCTGTGCTCGAGTTGCGTAAAAAGTTATTTTTGAATTTTTCCACCAATTTTGTATAAAACAAAAAGAAAAAATGTGTCAAGTAATAAGTGAATTATGTGTAATCGCGAAAAATTAACTACAACTATCAGACAGTTAAAAGTTAAATATCTCAATTTCTTTGAAGTGATTTCGAAAGATGAATACACCAAGCTGTTTTATCCACTGA
Source organism: Kuschelorhynchus macadamiae (assembly GCA_030620095.1). Taxonomy (NCBI): domain Eukaryota; kingdom Metazoa; phylum Arthropoda; class Insecta; order Coleoptera; family Curculionidae; genus Kuschelorhynchus; species Kuschelorhynchus macadamiae. The sequence continues at coordinate 36,482 of JAUTXW010000872.1, read as the reverse complement.
AACGAGATTATTTGGAAGCAATTGACTGTTGTGATGATTATTTAGAAGGAATTATAAGCCTTACTACGTTTTTCAATACATTTGGGAAATCATACTTTGTAGGAGAATTAAGCCACCTAATAGAATTTATAGGAGAAGATTGCCAATTTATACCTGCTATTATTGCAACCCAAAAGAGGTTTCAATTATACGAAGATAAAAAACAGGTATTATCAAAGAAAGTTAATCCTATTCGCAAGAGACGTCCCCCTACATATTTAAAATATTATGTTAAATAAATGAAATGGCTGAGTTGCTGATTGCAGTTAAATTATTAGAGGAGAAATTTAGTAATCTTTCAAAAACCTATTTCTCATATTGTATGGCAAGTGGTCCGGAGTGGATAGACTTTTATTGTAATCAATCTGAGGAATTCGTAAAGGCTGCCCTCTGTTGCAACAAATACATTGAAACATTAAATTTTTTTCAACTTATTCAAGATCTAAAAGATATTGGCTTTGGTTACTATTTAAAAGACTTGAAGCAATTTATTGACGAGGATACTATTCTTCAAGAAATTGAAAAGGAAGAATAAATTTAATAATATTTACAATGGAGCAAATGGTTACTGAAATGTATGAAGAGTTTATTATATCTGCTGCATACTTCCAATATTTATCAATTGTAGGCGAAGAAGACGCAGAAGCACAAGATTTGTCAGCATATGTTAATAATATAGATCGAATGGAACAATGTAAATTAGCCGCTAAATTTTGTAATGATTATTTAAAATATAAAAATGAGTATGAACTTTTAAATGAATTTAGAAAATTAGATTTAAGGTATCATATTAATTGTATTCAATCATGGTTGGTTAATGCAAAATAAAAAGGTAATTAAGTTTTTTATATTTTTATTCATTCATAAAACAATTGTCATATAAAAATAACACATTTGTCAAAGCACACATACAAGGTGATTTTGAATGATAGAAGCATTTTGGTTCCATTAGCTTTAGCGCTGGTTGTTCATCTATTTCAATCACAGGCTTTTTAGAATATTTCTGTATAAAATCCTTTTTTTCGCTTCCTTTTACAAAAACAAAATCTGCTTTCTTCGTAAGTGTTTCAATTATTTTTGGGAAATGATGTAATGGAGTAAATCCATTATTCCAATGTATACAATGATAATTTTTCGTTAACCATACCGCCTGCTTGTGACAATCAGGTGAAAGAAACTCCATTGGAAAAGGCCTTTTAAAAATGTAATGAGTCATTTCATAACCATCAAAAGCTGCAAGCTCTTTCGGTATAAATTTATTTTTTTCATCCTTGAATCCTTGAATATCTATAACCAATCTCATATTTTCAAAGCAGCAAATTTTTTAATGAGACTTTTTTTACTTGAATAATTTGCAATTTCTTCTTTCAGTTGATTAATTTTAAAAATAAATTTTTCAATTTGTAGTTGTAGTTTTGATGTCATGACTAAAACTAAAAGCTTTTGAAAATTTCTTTAAATTAAATCGAAATATGAAAATAGTGGGGATAAAGTTTATAATTGTTTCACAATTTTAGTAAGAGGGTTGTAGCTAAATAATTTGTCATGTAAAATAAGACAATAAGCAGAAGTATCTTTTTTAATTGCATTGTGTGTCTCAAATTCAATTCTCATTACTACGGATCCCGTTTGAATTGTTTCTTTTTGATGGGAGCAATCAATATGTGTAATAGGACTAATGTTTTTGAATTGTTCAGGATTAAAAATGGGTTCATTTGGAACACCATAGTAAGACTGTCTAAAGTTGGCAAACATTTCGTATAAAGCAGAAAATTTGTTTTCTTCGAAATTTAAGTACAAATCGTGATAAGGATATCTTTCAGAATTTAAATATACTCTAATATTTGACAAGGTAATATTGTCAAATTTACTCATATCTTTAACAATTTTCCCTTTTCTGTTTTCTTGAAAGCCAATCACAACATGACGAGGAGCTTCTAGTTTACTAGTTGTTTTTACCGGCCATGTGTGACGGGTTGTTTCGGTTAGAGAAGAATATTCAACAAGTTCCCAACTCCTGAATCCTATCAATATATCTTTATTTGATTCTAATATTTTTGATAGAGCAAGTTGTTGTGGCATATCAACTAAAATGTGAGGAACTTTCCAATAAATTTTATCGAAAGTAACCAATGGAGTGTCAGGAGCAGTAACAAGGTGTGCCGGATCTTCTTTGAAAATAACACCATCTAAATCATCAGTTGATCTAATAAGAACCAATTCCTGTTTCATATTCATAATAATTTTTCTGTAATCTTCAAAAAATCCTAAAAGCATTTTTAGTGGTATGGATACGGAGAATTTTCCATCATTATCAACTAAAATTGTATCACCTTCTTTCCGATGTGGAAACCAACCTGCATTTTCCAGTTTTAAACTTTCGTTGGTATTGTGAGAAAGGTAGCTTTTTAAGGTTGATGCTAATCCAACATTTCTTATTGAATCTATAGTAATTCCGTTTAGTTCATAGCGGATTTCTCTGAACAAAAAGGCTATACCATTGTTAATAAATAGCAATTCTTTCTTATATTTACCTTCTGTATTAGTTAATTTTCCTTCGATATAAAGTAAACTATCTGATGGTAGAGTGTAAGCATCGAGTTCTTGAATTGGGATCCTTATTTCATCATTGTAATCGAATTTTGAAGAAATATATGGTTGATATGTGTGAAGCTCAGAACTGACGATGGAATTGTCTACATAAAGCTTTTCGTTTACGTTTAATATGTTCATTATTTTAAAACAGTGAAACCCAAGGATGTGAGAAATTTACGATTATCTCGTCTTAACTTGTTGGTGTTGGATTTGATACTGAACTGTTGTTTAGGCTTTTTCTTTTTATAAGTTTTTACTTTGTTGATAGTGGTAGGGGCAAGTCTCATCCCAAGGGCTCTATTATATCTAACAACCATTTTATATTTCACTTGTTTGTAAATGCAACCTTACTGTTATAGTTTCTCCTCTAAAACTGATAAGTTCTCCGTCTTGATCAACTATTTTAACTGTTATATTGTTAATTGCTTTGACGCTAACTGGAAAATACAAAATGGGCAAAGGAGATTCAACTATTTTATACCCTGGAGCTACAGTTGGATAAAACTGGTGAATAATATGAACAGGTTTACCATTATTGTAAGAACCGACACAAATATTACAGTCAATACAAATAGCATTCACCTTAGTTATTTTTGCAACATTATCTGATTCTTCCTCTTTCATAGCTTCTAGTATCCTGCTATTAAAACCCAACATTTTTCCTATCGAATCTTCCTTGGTAAAATCAATTATTCTACTACACATTAAAAAAGTTTTTAGAGTACTAACATTTGCTTTTAAAAGAAAAAAAATTTTTTCATTCGGAAATAAATCTTCTATACTTTCTCTTATGTATGTTTCTATATCTGTAATGTCATAAGTTCCGTCGGGAATAACAATTACTTTATTATCTATATAAAATTTATTATATCCTTCTTTTATATTGGGGATAGTCATAAACGTTTCAAAATCAGCTAAACCCAGGTAATATTGTTTTTCATCCTCTAAATATATGGGCGGATTAAAATCAGCAGACAAAACAGAACTGTTTCCTGATATGGCAATTGTGGTAGACATTGCAGTTTATTTATGAATGAGATATTACAATAAATAATGAGTTTATATATTTTTTTGCAAAAATTTTAGGGATAGTTGACCACAGTTATATGAATTAAATTTTTGTTTATTTTCATAAGTATAAAATACATCCACTTTGCCATTCGAATTAAAATATTTGAGAAGTTCTAAAGGTGGTTTTAAATTTCCATAACTATCAAAATATATTACATTTTTGTTATTTTTAATATAAGCAGTCCAATGAGATCCTTTATTTTGTTTTTTATCCAAATTTACAATACCACATTCTTTCAGATTAATTTTTTTTGGAAGTTCATCGAGCATAAAAACACCTCTAAAGCCAGTTATTTTTAACAGCTTTACATATTTAATAATATCATTGTTCGTAAGTGCTCTTTTTGGAAAACTTATTTTGAGTTTTTTTTTTGTCTGATTGCTTTCATTTTGACGGATCCTCCTTTATAAGGTCTAATAAATAGTCCCTTTCCTTTATATGGTCTAATATATAATCCTTTACCTTCTTTAGAAGCATTTTCCATTGCAATATTATGTCTATGTATTTCTTCTAGTTGCTGTTTAGCTGCTTTAGCATCATTTACTGCCTTAGCAATTCCTGCCGCGCCTCCACCTAGTGCACCCAGGGCGCCAAGAATGGGAAACAAAAGAGGTAGAAATCCTCCAATTTTTTTGGGTGTTCGAATGATACGTTTTTTTCTCAATTTAAGTTTACCCCCTTTTGTATTTTTTAATCCCAAACCGAACTTTCTTTTACCCTTCATTATTCCTGCAACACTTAAAGCTGCAATTTTTTCACCAATAGAAGAATCTTTAGCTTTTACCCTATCCCAGGCTTTTTTTTCTAATATTTGGTCAGATATGTGTCTTTTTGATAAATCTTCAGTCTGAGAGTAAGATATATCATGTTCTTTGCAAGCGGAATCCAATGGATTTACACCAACGTCACCTCTAGTTAATCTTTTTTCCAAGTTGGTGCCGGGACCACAATAATTATATCCTGGTATATGAACTTCGAAAGGTAATTTACTAATTAATTTATTTACTAAACCAGAGCCTTTTCTATTACGTCTTTTAATAGTTTTTTTCAACTTATGACGACCCACAGTCATTGAAGTTCTTTTTATACTAAAAACACATTGACATTTTTCTGGTATAAATACTTTTACAGCTAAAAATATTTACTAGTGTGATTAAGAATGAGGATTGAAAAACAAAAATTCTCATTACCAGTAAATAATCATGACGAAAAAATTTTAAGTAAACAGTTGAGAAAACATGGTGACTTATTTTGCGGTGGTTCAAAAAGAGGGCTTATAGTTGGTTGCAGTGGTAGCGGTAAAACCAACGTTATGCTTACACTGCTCGAGCATCCTAATGGAATTAGGTTTGAAAATGTCTATGTTTATTCAAAGTCATTAGATCAACCAAAATATGAATATTTAAGGAAGTTGTTAAAGCCTATGAAAGAAATTGGATACTTTGAATATGATAGCGATGAGAACATTATTTCACCTCATGAGATAAAGCCAAATTCCGTTATCATTTTTGATGATATTCCTTGTCATAATCAATCTATTATTAGGGACTATTTCACGCATGGAAGGCATAGAAACACCGATTGTTTTTTTATTTTTCAAGGATATTCCTCAATCCTTAAACGTCTAATTCGAGAAAATGCAAACTTATTAATTTTATTTAAACAGGACTGTTTGAGTTTAAAACATATATATAATGACCACTGTATATTGGATATGACATTTGATCAGTTTAAAAATATTTGTGCTAACTGTTGGATGGATCCATATGGCTTTCTTGTAATTGACAAAGATTGTGAAGTAAATCACGGCAGATATAGGAGTAAATTCGATTCCTTTATATATTTATAAAAGTAAAAAATTTGCAGTTTTATTTCATTTAAAACTTGTACAGCATGGATAAACGTTTAGCTCGAGAATTAATAAAATCGAGACAAGCCGTGAAGCAGAAATATCAAAGCTTGAAATTAGCTACTTCTACTGCTCAGTCCGAATTAGAACAAACTTATAGACCAATAACACAACCACTTAAACAGCTAATTTCAAGTATTGGTAAATCCGAACCATTCGATTTAAAAGAAGAAAGAGTTTCAAAGTATGAAGAATTCAAAACACCTACAAAGCTTTATAAAACATCAACTCCGACGAAAAATATTCAGAAAACAGGAAAAACTCCGTTACTCCCTACAGAACTACCAACATTTTTAAATGACAGTAGTATCACTTCTTCCTCTCCTGTAGTACAACCATTGTCATCAACTGTTATAGCAGAAACTTCAGATCCTTCTAGTGACACAACAACAAATTTAAACTTGTCAGACATATTGGAACAAACTAGAAAAACAATTCAAACCTATGTTGGTACACCATCATATAAAGATTACTTAGCAGATTTTCATGAATTACCCAGATCATATATTGATGAGGGTGTGAAAGATACACAACATAAATTTGACCATTATTACGGAATAGTTCATGACCTCGAAACGGATAAGTTTTCTTTTGGTTTAACACAGATACCGGTAGAAATTATTGGAAAGGACATTAAAGTGGGAGGAATAACGTACACAGGCACGCCAGGTTTATACGAATTGCTTTTCAAAAAAGAACCGATAGGTTATAAGAAGGAAGATTTAGATAATTACATGAACATTCTAGCTAAAACAAATGTATATCGTAGGAATTTTGATTCAAATGAACAAGTTCAAGGAAATACATCACACAAATATGTTACAATAATAGGACCATATTTACAAAGAAAGGGGATTACAAAGACAAAAACCTTGCCAAGATTAGTTACAGCATTTAACAAACCACAACCTCCGTTTAGAACAACTAGAGCCAAATCTACAGGAAAGGGATTAATTTTGAAAACAAACAGATCAAATACAGACTATGTATACTGGAATAATGTAAACGAAATTGTTGATAGGCTACGTTTATTAATTTCATCAAGTGATGCGGGAAATAATGCTCATAGTAACGAGATTATCTCTATTATTGAAGAATTAAGAGAAGATAAAGTAATACTATAAATAACAGCTATCAAATATAATCATATTTATTGTTTAATGAAAGCTCAACATGACAGTTGATAAATTTGGACGCCATATTTCAAAACAAAATCAAGAGAGAATAAGTGACATTAATAATTTAAAAAGGAGATTAGGTGAAAATGAAACAAATAATGAAATCTTTGCTAAAAAGCTTAAGGTTTTTGATGAAAATTTTTTAAAGTATGAAAACCAGATTAAAGTATGTTATACCTCAATTGAAAACGTTAATAAACAGTTGCTAACGCTAAATCAAATAAGTAAAGATTTGCAATTTTTAAATGAACATGTTAAAAAGGAAGACAAAAAATTAAGTGATGATATCAACAAAATTAATAAAATAATGGAAACAAATATAAGAGAAGTAATAATTGAAAAACACAAGGAAAAAATTAAACAATTAAGAACTTTTATAAAAAGGTTAGATGATGAAAAAAAAAGAAATCAAAATAGCATTCTTAACAGTAGAACAATTGACCAACTCACTTTGGAAGAAAATCAACAATATATTTCCTTGGAAAATATAATGTCCAGTGTAATTAAGAAATTAGAACAAGAATTAAATAAAACAGAGGAGGAATTAAAAAATAGTGATAGTAGATCAACTACTTTCTTAACTGGAGAGATAAAAAAATCCTTTAATGCGTTAGAAAAGGAGATTACTAAAATTAGTAAAATTTTAAATGAAAAAAGTTATACAATACAAATTGATAAATTGAATGAATGGGAAAAAACATATAAAAGTTATATTTCGAATTATTACAAAACATAGAAAGTGAACTTCCTTAAAATTGAATAAACAAGTTTGTTGTCATGACAACCGTTAAACAGCAAGTCGTTAATGAATTACATAAACCTGCTAGAAAAAACTACAAACGCAGAAGGGTGGTAGTGAAAGGGTTAAATGATCTTTTTCAAGCTGATTTGGTTGAAATGTTACCCTATGCCAAATTTAATAAGGGATTTAAATATATCTTGATTACCATAAATGTATTTTCTAAGTATGTTTGGGCCGAACCGTTAAAATCTAAATCTGGAAAAGACGTAACAGCGGCAATGAAAAAAATATTAATCAGTGCAAAAACTCCACCAAAAAACTTGCAAACGGATAGAGGAAGAGAGTTTTTCAATGTAAATTTTCAAAATTTGATGCAACAATTTCGAATTAACCATTATAGCACGTTTTCCAATTTGAAAGCGAGTATAGTAGAAAGAGTGAACAGGACTTTAAAGAATAATATGTGGAAAATATTTAGCATTCAAGGAAATTACAAATGGTTTAATATATTAGCGGATATTGTAAAAGATTATAACAATACAAAACATTCTTCAATAGGAATGAAGCCAAAACAAGTAAATAAAACAAATGAAAATAGAATCTTGAAATCTGCATTTACTCATGCTAAAACGTTAGATATAAAATCTCCAAAGTTTAAAGTGGGTGATCACGTACGAATAAGCAAGCATCGAGAGGCATTTTCAAAAGGTTACACACCAAATTGGTCAAATGAGATATTCCACATTAAAGAAGTTAAGATGACAAACCCTTGGACATATTTAATTCAAGACGAAGATAATCAGGACATTCTGGGTGGTTTTTATGAGCAAGAATTACTAAAAGTAAAGCATACCGATGTGTATCTTATTGAGAAGATTTTGAGAAGGAAAGGAAACAAAGTTTATGTGAAATGGTTAGGACTAAAAAAATATAATACATGGATTGATAAAAAAAATATTGTTTAATTAAATTGAAATTAAATTTTAGTTAAATTTGTTTTATTTCTGTTCCTCACTTTATGCTTTAGCTGATACAAATTACAAAGTCTTAATGTGCTAATTAATTTCAAATAAAATTCACATTTACTAAACTAAAATTTTATTAAGTAAAACATCAAATACAATTTTTATTAAAACGTGTCAAATATATTTTATTTCTATGTTCCTCAGATAATATCGAATCTAGAATAAGTTTACAATCATTTATTCTTTTTTCAAAACGGAGTCTATCTAAGTACCACATCTGAAAGTTACTCCTACGGGCTTGTCTGTAAGCAAAGCTCCACTTCACTAACACATGCACCTTATTGTTCTCTTCCAGAAAAGATATTGTTTTCTTCGTAATATTTTCTTTTTGATCCATTTTCATTGTTTTCTTCGTAATATTTTCGTTTTGTTCCATTTTGCTTCAATTTGTTTTCCATTTGTTCAGGATATAAAGCAAGTAATTCCATCATAGTTGAAACATTTTCACTGTTAGGATTTTCTGTTGGACTTATTATATTATAAACATGCGTACACAAGTCGCCACAATCAGATGAAATATTATTTTGAAATATTTTGAAATATGTATTGAATTCTTGCCTTTTAAGTATAGATAATCTATAATCAATAATTTCCTTTAATCGCCACAAATTGTCCAAAGACTCTTGTCCTAAGTATATGAAGTGTGGGCCTTTTGTAATTTGTAGAACAGGGGTATCATTTATTTTCTGAACCTGCAGATGAATGTTGTTTATATTCACACTGGTTTGATCAACTTGAGGAAAGTAGAAATTGTTTACAATAATTCCTTGATGAACACAAATGTCTTTCCAATTTTCTTCGGTTAGTGCGATTGAAAATCCAGTTTTTCCACCAATTACAATTTTTGGAGAAAAATCATTTAAACTAATGCCAACAAGAACAAATTTTGACAAAGAATTATTTAAAAAATAAATTTTTGAATTAAGAAGCGTTTCCAAAGGTTTATGAACTACGGCGTTGTTCATAATGACTAAACGAGACTGAAACATATTGTGTTATTCTTGTACTTAAATATTCTCATCCCCACTTTCTTTAAAGTTTCGTTTAAAATGGATTAATGAAAAAATAGATTTCCAGTTTGAAATTTATAATAAAGATAAATAATTAAAATGGTAATGTATAAAAATAATGCAAAGTTTAATGTAACACTAATGATGGAAAAGTAATAATTTTTGAATCCGTCATAATAATTGGTACAGTTGGGGGTTAAAATTTGTAACTGATTATTTTTAAACTCTAACCTTTCTATCCAATTTGTATCAAAAATAGATCGATTTGGATAATGATACAAAATTTTAAAAAATTTACTTGCATTTTCATTTCCATTTATTCGTTCCATCCAACTAATTGTACTATTGTTAATTAATCCAATTTTCATAAATTTACAATATTTACTTAGAGTGACGTCTGTTTTATTAGAAAAACATATTTCACACTGTGTTACGCCAGGGGGATGATGAACATAAAAAACATTTTGGAAAATAAAATAAAGAAGAATAAATTGAGATCTACTGATAGTCATTAAAACAAATTAATAATAATATTCCAAATTTATTAACATTAAGCAGATACTTTCAACACGAAAGCAAAAGCAGTTGTAAAAAAATAACAATAAAATACTTAATTTAAATATATGTAAAAGTTCATAAATAAGGATATTAATAATACTATATAAAATGTGTAGCTTGAAGACTTATTTTGAATGGTTACAATTATTCGATTCCTATTTTTCCATAAACAGTTATTTAAATCACAATTCCTAGCAAATTTCTTATGCTCCACAATAGGATCATCATAACTTAACCAATCAAAAATTTCAATACCACAATAAAAACATTTACAAATATCATTGATTGAAGTATAGTAAAAGCCAGCTCCAGCTAACACTTCTGGTCTCAATTTTCCTTTCCATTTTTTAAAAGTGGAAAGTCGTTTTTCATATGTTTTAAAATAACTGTTATCAATTTCTTTGTCAAAAGTTTCTAAGCACATTTTGTGAAAGACTTATGAAGACTAACTTTGGTTTCAAAAACAACAAATTTAAATACCTTATAATATCTACATAAATATATCTAAATCTTCATGTTCTGCATTCCATTGATACAAAGCAATATCTTGGTGTCCCCAAGCTAATGTATTAAAACTATAGGGAATTTTATACCGCTTATCATCTTCGGAACTCAAAGCCAATTTATTAATTAACTCTGTAAAAATTGTATGTTGTCTAGATCGAAAAACATACATTGAACAAAAGGTTTTAGAATGATTTTCAACAACATCTTTATAATGAATAAAATCCAACTGCTTTTTAATTGCACTTTTTTTAACACCTTTTGCTTTTTTTGTTAAACTGTTTTCCGTTTTAATACAATATGCTTTTGCTCCAGTACCAAAGAAAGTAGTAATGGGTTCACCAGCATATTCATCTTTGAATTTTCCTATAACTGACTTTGTAATAGGCATTTCATGAATATTATTAAATTCATAATTAGATGTGTCAAATTTGTGAATATTTTTTATCATGTCAGAATAAATATTTGGAGTTGTGACTTCTAAAATGAACGAATCGGTATCGGTGTATAAAAGTGAAATATTTTCCTGATAAAGAGGTTTTAAAAAATTATAAAAGAAATCATACATGACAGTTTTAGATATATCTAATATTGAGAAGCCTACATATATTGGTTTATTGTAAGTAACTTGAATCTTTTGCATTTGAATAGCTACCAAGTTTTCAGAAAATATTGTTAAGTCCTTGAAATATGGTTTTGCAATTAAATTCTCAGCACCATCTTTTCTTCTATTTTTTTCCCACTCTGTAACAAGTCTTACGTCAATTCTCCTATCAACATTTTCCATAGTCTTGCCATAAATACTATTATTTGCCAACTTGTAAGTATTACGATCAAATTCATTCTTTGAATCATTTCTTAATCTTGAATTCAAGTCTATATATTTTTTCAACCAATCAGATTGAGAAAACTGTAAAACTCTATGAACTTTAGTTAACTTGAGTCCATGTTCCAAACATTGTTTTAATAATTGATAGTGAATAACATATTTTGATTTATCATTTAAATTGGGTATTAATTTTATGCATTTAGAATTTGGCGGTTTAAAGTTTTCTGGACAAAACGGAAAATCGTTATGATAGGAATGTAGACTTGTAGGATATTCTAAATCAACTTCTAAAACATATCCCTTATTAGATTTTTTAGAAATATTCATAATATTTAAATCATTGATTTCTTTATCTGTTAACCAAACAAAATCTCCCGTTGGAATGTGCTGTGACATTGCATAACCATACAAATTTGTTGCATCATAATAAATTATGTATTTAGTTGGCTTTAAAGGATCAAAATTTAAAAGAAATGGATTATTAGCTTCAGATTTTCTACAAATGCAAGAGCTCACACCACCGCGAACGCTTTTTTTGAAAAAGTGTATCATATCTGGATCAGTTAACAATTCTAACTCTATTCCAGTATAACGCAAACACGCCTCCCAAGATAAACCTGGAAAAGTGTAAAAATGAGCTGGATCGAGCTTATATGTGGATAAACAAGTGCTTCTAAAATTTTCAAAAATATCTGCCAAAAGTAAAGTATCAGAGAGTAAGTAAACGTCGGAGTATTGACCAAGAGATTCACATTTAAACAATTGCCAAACCTTTACAGCTCTTTGGTATTCTGCATCACTGATGTGCTCATCCGTTAAAGTATTATAAAATTGGTCTTTTTGAGGTAAAGTTGTTTCTTCTAATTTTAAATAATCATCAATATAATTGTAAGGAAATACACCTTTTTGCCGAATAAGTTTAAATCTTTCTTCATCATTGAAAATTTTTTTTATTTCCTTACATTGTTCATCTTTTAAGCTTTCAGAGAGTTTTGATAAAGAATGGGATAGAAATTGAAAAGAATCAATAAACCTTAATGATATATTTTTTTTCTTAGCCTTTTGTGTCTTTTTATCAAAATAGTTATCCACATGAATAAGCTTTTCAAATGAAATATATTTTTCCTTGTTTTGTGCGATAACTGTTAGTTGTTCTTTGTTTAAGCATAATTTTTTAAGAAATAGATGAGAATCATAATTACGCAAATTATGCAATATAACTGGAATAAAGTTAGGTATTCTGTAATTTATGTTGCAGAGTGAATGAGCTGGACCTCTATAAAGACCGGTTATATGACAATGATCTGCAACCCTGTCATTTAAAAGAGGTTTATTACAAATATGACAAACTGTTTCATAGTTATGATAAATTTTGTCCAGTTCGTTCAAAGGAATCATCTTTTTAGGAGTCTTTAAATATTTATTGTATATGTTATACACATCTCTTTCTAAAGAATTTATAAATAATGTATCACAATTTTGACCTCTATATTTTTCAAATTTAGAATAATTATCGTCGAATGAACATTTAATGTAATAGGCAAATGAATGTGGAATATGTTCATATTGTTTTAAGGTGTATGAAGTATTAGGATTTTTATCAACATTGTCATTATTTAAAGGCTTTAAAATGCATTCAAAATCTGCATACACCACGAAAGGAACTTTCATTTGTTTATGATAATTTACAAATTTCAAAATATTATCATATGAATAGTTTCCAAACTTATCTTTTATTAATTCTTTAGAAGGTAGGTTAATTCGTAAATGATCACAATCATAGCTATTGTGTTGTAATAAATTTTCTTCTGTAGGGAAATATTGTAAACAACCATCGCAAATATATTTTTTTCCGTGATGTTTAGAAATTTGTGCAGAAACTAGTTTTGATAAATCTTTAATATAGCAATAATGAAAAGTTTTTTCATCATCATCACTTATTAACAATAAATTGACATGTTGATTTTTTTTATTCGATGAATAATAAAGTGGACCAATTACTTCATACCCCTTTTTAGGATTTATAATTTCTAATCCATATACATTAATAGAAATGTTATTTTTTTCTTCAAAAATCTTAATGTTCTTTAGCAACATTGGAAATTCTATACCTGACATATCCAAAACAGAAGAGTAGTGTGGGTAGGATGAAGTTTCAAAATCTAATCCGCTTGGTTGGTGAAGAGCAGACACAACTGCCCAGGCGAAGCAAAAGTTGTCATCATTCCTAATGTTGATCACAGCTTGACGTCTCTTGATCTCTTGAGGAAGTTCGATAAAAGATGAGGCTCTCAGCGGATTGTGCTTGTTAACATTAATTTCCAAATGAAGTAAATTCATCAAAGCCCATCCTGCAACGTAAAAATTAAAAAATTACTTTTTTTGTTGCTGTTGTAAAATCGAAAATAAATTCTTTACCTGAATCTCTTTCTGCAAATTCGTCAGCTTTCTGGTCAATAATGGTGCAGATTTGCTCTAACAGTTCTTTTTTCTGATATCCCTGGCAAATGACTTGGAACGGCGCATTAAAAGATTTGACATCATAGCTGTCGCTGCTGGGGTTAAAATAGAAACCGAACAGTTCCATATTTAGCTTGATACATTTATGTTTCTGCAGTTCTTGATCTATTAGATGTGCAATTTTGTATTCCAAATGTTGAAAATACTCTTTCACATTTATGAAGTTTTGGTGTGAGGAAATCCTATAAGATATTATTCGTTCCCTGAATGCTGACTTGATAATTTCAACACCTTCCTCCAAGCCTATTTTGGAATTGTTCTTGTGCACACTAGATCGAAGATGTCCACCCCATAGACTTTGGTTTATATTTTTCTTGCATTCTTTACAATATTTTACAATATTTGTAGAATCTATAAATTAAGAAAAAAATATTTTACAAAATATAACATGAAAAATAAAATGTTCTTACCTTTAACAAGCTTTGGTTTTTTCAACCAACTGTTGAGTTTTGTGGAATTTCCGTTAACATGTTTTTTATTATGTCGCAATAAATTATCCTTTCTAGTGAAGACTTTATTACATGTTACACACTTATGCATTTCTGAAGTTTTCTGGATAATAATAATAATAAAATTAATATTGTGCATTTCTATTTAGTTATAGTCAAATTTTGAAAAAAGCAATTGCATTTTTGAAGTTCTTTGTATAATAATAAAATTAATATTGTGCATTTTTATTTAGTTATAGTCAAATTTTGAAAAAAGCAATAGAAATTAATTGACTTTATGAATCCATTTCTTCAAATGAGTCAACTAATTTGTCAAAGGCCTGTTTAACATAATTCACCGTACTTTCGTCTCCCTTTTTAATTGTGATCAAATTAGTTAAATTTTGAATAGCGAAACCCAGACACTTAAGGTTTGCTATTTGTTTTTTATTTTTTTTATTAATTTTAAAATTTTTTTTAATGATAAATGATGGTTTCGAAATTGAATTTTGTTCAACTGGTGAATTATTAGGAGAAATATCCGAAGTTAAATTTGCATCAATTTGTTTTTCTTGCGGATCAGAATTTACAATAGCAAATGGTGAATTAATAGAAGATATAGCCGAACTTAAATTTTGATCAATTTGTTTTTCTTGCGAATCAGAATTTACAATATCATATGGTGAATTAGTAGGACAAATAGCCAAACTTAAATTTTGATCAATTTGTTCTTCTTCCGAATCAGAATTTTCACTAAACAAAAAGGGAGAGCAAATTGGTCTCGGAGAATTAATTGGCGATTTTAATGTTAAATAATTTGTATTAGATTTTTGAAAACAAACAATATCCTCATCGCTAGAATTTTGAGTTTCGTCAATGTCATTCAGTTCTTCAAAAGTTTGTTTAGTTTTTGTTGTAATTAAGTCCGATTTGTTGTCAATAATGTCATTAAGATCGTCAAGAGTTTCTTGTTGACTAGCTGTAAATAAATATTTTTCGTTGTTCTGTTTGTTGGCATTATTTTGAACTTGGCTATTATAAATAATTTCATTCAAGTCCTGAATAGTTTGTTGTTGACTAGTTGTAAATACGTCTGTTTCATTGTTTTGTTGGTTTGCAAAATTCTGCATTTGAGTACATGTGTATAAGTCAAAGTCATTGTCAATAATTTTGCTACTCGATGCCAAAAAATTGTCCATTATGAAAAAAAATCGTAATAACAAATAAAATGCCACAAATGTACATAAAAATGTCACCAATATATAAGAATTAAATCTTGCCAAATAAAAATGTTAGAAATAAAAATAAAAATTGAAAAATTACCAAATAAACACAATGTAAACACCAGAAAACTCGCGAGCTCTGCACAGTGTGAATGCAGAAATCAATTGCATTCGTCTCTTCGCTGAGGCGATTTTATATGCAAAAGTTAATCACATGTGTCCTACTTAAAGTTGAACGACAATCTCTAAAAACCACTTTCCCAAGCCGATCAACAACCTTACCCCCCTCCCCCCTCCCCCCCTTCCCCCCTTCCCCCCGGACCCCTTAATTTCCGAGACTCAAATCCCGGCTCCCCAATTTCGGGCTACCCTCTTCAGGTTAAGTTAAGTTAGGTTAGGTTATGTTAGGTTAGGTTAGGTTAGGTTAGGTTAGGTTAGGTTAGGTTAGGTTAGGTTAGGTTAGATTAAAAAAGAAGAAAAGAAAAAAGGAGAAGGAAAGAAAAAGAAGAAGGAAGGAAAAAGGAGAAGGAAGGAAAAAGGAGAAGGAAGGAAAACGGAGAAACATATAAAAAAGAGAAAGAAGGAAGGGAGAGAAAGAAGATAAGGTGAGGGTGAGGGGGGTTGGCGGAGCGGGGAGGGGGGCGAAGCCCCCCTTGCCCCCCCCCCCCGAGGCAACTGACAGGGAAAGGGCCAGTGAATAAAAAAAAAAAAAAAAAAAAAAAAACTTATGTATTGCAGGTAGTAGAAGTGGTGGTTGATGGGATATATACTTAAGAACATCCACTCGACGATCATACAGTAACATTCGCTGTAATATCAGTTGTCGCTATTATTTTAACGTATAACCAAATTTTTTATCAAATAAATCGATCTAAATCCAAAGTTCCTAACAATGGCAGAAAATATGAATGGAAACGCTGTCCAAATTGAAGAAAATAATATGGAGATCGCCGCTCAAATTGAAGAAAGAGAAGAGATTTTTAATAACTTGGAAGGCGATTCCATCACTTATAAACATTCATTTTTGGACAAGTCATCTAGGCTTGTTAGAAGATCATTCTTATGTAACATCGATATTAATTATATTGAAGAGGAGGAAGAGGAAGAGATGGAGGAAGATGATCAGGAAATTGACGAAGGAGTGGATATGGATGGACAATTACTAAATTTAGGAACCGAGGGTGACGTAAAAGTAAGCAAGTTTAGGGCTAGTGAATTATTTAATAATTTTGAAGAAAAAGATGTATGTGTTATACAAAGCTACTCTAAAATTGAAAGTCGAAGACTAGGAACATTTGCTATTTGCCTTCCTTGTAGTGCAATTCACATGAGATATTTACGGAGAGGGGAATCCGATCACGTGAGCTGCCACTACAAAAGAGCCTATGTTGTTAGTGCTTCTGATTTACATTGTGCTATTTGTAGGATACATCTTTTTATACTAATTCCTGAACATGCTTGCTTTTACTGCAACAAAAATGAAAAAAAAGAAATAGAAAATTATATTGTTAAATATTAATATTAAACATAGTTTGTAAATGTGATGGGTAGATTAGTTTAACAATATTAATTTTAAATATAGGTTAGGTTAGGTTAGGTTAGGTTTAATATTAAACATAGTTTGTAAATGTGATGGGTAGATTAGTTTAACAATATTAATTTTAAATATAGGTTATAAACGTAATGGATAGATAATGTCAAAAATATTAATTTTAAACTTAAATTGTAAAGATAATAAGAATACGTCAAGAATATTAATTTAAAAATGTCAAATGTTACTATAAGCGGTTATATATTTTCAGTGCTATATGCAAAATACTTCTTTTTATTCTAACATCTGACACTGTATTTGTAAATGAAATAGTTAATCATATGTAAAAAAAGTGTCGATTATGTCTACTGCCACTAGAAGCACTCATATATTAGCATAACATTTTGTTAACGCTTGTTTCTGTATTCAATTGAGTTTTCTCTTACTTGATGCAAATTATATTAATATTATTAGTATAATTAAAAAGTAGTAGATTAGGCTATGCCGGTCCGACAATCAAAACCGTCATTTTTACATGTAAATTCCCATAAGAAAATTTAAGATTCGATCTGCAAAAGTGGTGCCATTTTAGGGCGTGGCACTTTTTGTGTCAACCCATAACAATTGTTTTGTTATGTAATGTGAAAATTAGTATGTATTAAAAAACTTGTTAGATCATTGTTGTCGTTTCAATATAGGAAAAGGAAAAAATGTGTGTCAATTATTATATATATATTTACATTTACTTTTTTTACAAAATTATTTGTTACCAGAGTTTTCACAAACACAAATTATAAAAAAAATATTATCCTCTTTTTAAAATTACAACAAAATGATGTCTAATTACATCTTTGAAGATTTGTACCAAATAGTAATATCTAGTGCGACATACAGGACAATTGTTTACCATTATAGAACAACAATTTTCATCATTCCATCTTAAAATACATTTTAAACAAAAAATGTGGGAACATGTATTTGGTCTACATGAATCATAATATTCGATTATTTCAAAACAAATAGCACAAAACACTTTTTTCTCTTCACTCTCAGTTTTGTTCAAATTTTTTAAAACAATCCCATTATTTTCTTCTCGAACTAATGGTATATTTTCTTCTTGAACTCCTGGTATAATTTCTTCGAGGCTCTGAAGCGGAATGGATCGATTTCTTTCTCCAACTGATTCACTCATTTTATTTTAATATTATTATTAATAGATTTATTCAACAGATTTTTTTCTTTTAACAGTCACTCGTACCTTAACATACTAAAATGATCTTGATGCACCTATTTATAAGACTTAAGAATGCAAAATCAAATGTGGGAGAACAAAGAGAAAAAATTAAAAATATGATGCGAATGAGAATAAAAGGGGAGGAAGTTAAGAATGAGGGACATGAGAGAGAGGAAGAGGAGGAGGAGGAGGCGCTCCCATATTATAACTACTTATACTTTTCAAAATAAAAAAAGGCCATTCTGGTCTAACAAAAAACGCATTTGGTTAGCGCAGGTTAGGTTTTTTTTTGGTTTTGAGGTATAAAAGTGTATTCAATACTATACGAACACGGAAAATACTTCTTACATGATATGTGGATCGTGCCGGTTTAGCACTAGGTTAGGTGCCGAAGCGCGACAACGTGTAAGCATTATCGTTAAAGCCATAGTACAAAAGATGATAGATGTTTAATCGCCTTTTAAATTTATCACATTTACTTTAAAAGGCAAGAAATCCAAGACATTTTGGCAGCACTGTAATTATCCTTCATTTTCTAGTGTCATAATAAGACTTTTTGCATTGTCATGTTTTAAAAAGTGTATCGATTTTGCTTGATTCAAGAATTTTATTTTTTAATCTGTTATGACATAGGCCTCCTTTTAAGTTCTAAAAAATCGCAGAATCCGAAATACCTAATCTTTTGTGAAAATGTTATGCATTTGGTATGCTTGATGACGAAGCGACGTTTTTGGAGTTTAAGCAAAAGCCTTACAACAACAATATCTTCCGGAGATCTACAACTACGATAATAAACATGCTTTTCTGCATCATGTACTGTACTGATTTTCACCATTTTTTCAATTAAATTTAAAAATGCAGTTTTTTTGGAATATCATTTCTTTCAAATTTCCAACGTCTTCTAATCGTTTCTGCCACACACTTTCATAACATCGTAATATATTTTCTCTAAATGCACTCGTTGTTGAACCATATATCATTTTATAACTAAACATCACCAAAGGTTTTACTACATAAAATGTCATCTGTCACCCGACATATAGAAACAATATAAGTAATGGTACATCCTAAGAGCCACCTCAAATTTGAACACTCTTTATTTATTGATCCTAGTTGCAAAATATTTCAAATATCTTGCACTGCCCACACTTTTCTGATCGAAAATCGTGCATCTCTTAAAGCAATGAACAAAAATAGAGAGTATATTGTTCGCTGCGGTTGAAAACAGAAGCCCACGTGCGCGAGGATCAAAACGATTAAGAGTTTTAAAGCAGCCTTTGTTCGGAGATGCTTCTCTTCGCGATTAAATGTCTCGAGAACCTTCCACAGATTTATATCCTGCATTGTCTGGTTATACAAAAGGTTTTGTACATTATGTTTTACATTGCCTGAGCATCGTAAAATTGTAATTTGAGACGTATAATATTTTTCATTTCGTTCGGCTCACTTCTCATGGAAGGATTTATTCAATTTTAATTTGTATTAATATTGTCGAAGGACTTTACAAGCTACTGTACAAGTTACAAGTGAAGGAAAAGTAAAATAGTTCTGTGCGTAATAAGAGGCAGTGTCAAATGAAAACCATAAAATCGCACGAAACAGAACCTTGTATTTAAAGTTAGCAGATATATAATTTTTGAGATCTAAAAGGCTTTGTTAATGACATTGTAAGAAAAATTGAAAGTATTGTCACACTGACAGGTTAAAAATAACAACTTCATCGCACTAGGGAGGAATAGCGTTCTGTTATTCGTTTCATGCTCGGGGAAGGCGTAAAATCTATTGATATTCATCGCAGAATGAAAATACAGTATGGAAATTCATGTTTGTCATTCTAGCAAGTGTATAAATATAGCAACAAATTTCCGCAGTTGAAGCCTTATTGAAAGAAAATCGTCGTATTATCCTGGATGAAAACGCTGCAGTTTTGAAAATTAGTCTTGATTCTGTGCACCACAGAAACCATTAATATTAAATTAAGTAAACCGTTTGCCAAAACACATTTATATAAGTGTTTGTTTGTTTTGTAACTTAATGTAAACGTTAAAATAGTTAATTACGAATTCATCTTAGTTGGCTCAGACGTAAAAAAAGTCATAGTCTTTTTTAACACTTTTCTCAGTTTTTAAATACTTCTTGAGTAAATGCATTTTTATGTTACCCGGATTTTATTTTTCTCGCTCTCATAAAGTACGAGAAGGTTTATATTAGAAACAACATTAAACATCGAATTGAACTTTTTATTTCGTTCCTTGTCTCGGTAAGAGAGTTGTTATGTTCTCCTAAATGAGCTGTCATATTAAATTGGATCGACGTTTTATGGAAACCAAATTAAAGCTTCTTTTGCCCCGAAAAACTACCGAAATAAAAGCGCATTAATTAAGAGCTAACTAAATAAGTCTAGAAAGTTTCTGTAATAATAGCAGCAAAAAACTTATGTGGCTTTGTTTTATAGGTTACGGGTTAACAAAGTTAAAGATAGATGTTATTAACTAAATTTAATATAAAGGGGAATTTACTATGCATATAATTATCTGGAAATATTTTTATACAAATCTTATAAACTATAATTTAGTTCAGTTTTTTTAAGTTTTTAATTAATTTATTATTATAATTTTATTTTTATAACATTATTTACGCAGTCTAAAAGATTTTATTCCAGAAAATCGAATTTTATTGGATATTTAAACATTTTATTAGGGCGCCATTTCGTCTTCACAAATAGGATTCGCACTAAAAATCTATCAGTCTTTCCCTGTTTAACACTTGATTTTTGTGCAAAATTTCAAGCAGTTTTTTGGTACTGAAATTTTAAATATTTCATTAGGCTACCATTTTGTTACTCTGTAATGGATTTACACCAAAATTTTACCAGTTTATCCCTATATCATAATTTATTTTAGCGCAAATTTTCCATTGGATAAATAGTTTTTTAATAACGAATTTTTGACATTTTGTGAGGCCGTCATTTTGTTCTGCCATATTTTTGACCAACATTTGAAATCAATCGATTAGATAGGTCAGCTATGCCGCATACAGACAGAACGACCGACATACTGAAGGAAATATCTCCATTGCGTGTAAACATTTGTGATAATGTGGTAAACTTAAGAAAACTGGATTGCATAACCAAGGTCGTTTTTGAAACAAAATTTAATTTTCAGCAAAAAATGTATCTCTAAAAAAAAAAAGAAAATTTAAAAAATCACCGAAATTTCTTTTTTGCATTTTCCTAAAAATCGAATGAATAATCAAATCGCTTTTTTTTAGTTAAAATGTGTTCATCAAACATTCTAGGTTATTTTTCATAACTTTATTTTGTGCCTTATAATATCCGTATCATCTGATGCTATACATTAAATTGATACCTTGATTAAAAACCAGCTAGCTAATTATTCCAAAAAGTCGCTCGGTTCTCTTGTCAACCTCTATGCGTGGTTATACTGTAAATATTACAAAAATTTAATATTTTATAATTTAAAATGTTCCATTTGATACATAATATACACGGTATAAATGTTTAGATTCACATTGGTATATGAATACAAATTAATAATTATTTCCTCTTATCTTGTTTTTGAAAAATATTGCGTTTATCACTTTTGATATGCATAACTTTACTATTAGTGTAATAATTACCTAAAATATATGTTGTTACTTGTTTTGATTTATTTTTATATTTTATGAATTTTTCCATTTTTTGGTTCTTTTGCGGATCGTCTGAAAAAAACGTTTTTTCTTTAAAAACCGTTAAATTACTACTCGATTCTATACAATATGATTGAGCATTGTATGGCTAAATATTACAATTATGGGATATTGAACGGATTTAAATTACATTAATTTTGTCTTGGGAATAATTACTAAACAAATCTATTTTTGCTTACCAATAAACAAATTTAAATTTATTAAGCATTTTGTAGGGAAATTTCCCCGAGAAAATATTTCCATTTCAGTATTTCTTAAGAAATTATTAGGCCAGCTTAATTATAATAAAATGATACTATCATTTTACAATTATTAAGATCAAGTAATGTCACCCAAAACCAACCTAGACATTATGATACTGATACTATAGGTGCCTTAAATATAATAGATTTAAAAATGAAGCTCTGTTTTCCAAGTTAAAATAAATGCTCTTGAAAATGCTTTTAATCAAAAGCGAAACGTCGAGCGAAATATAACCACTATTGTTTCAATGCATAAACCTAGACCCAAGAAATATTTTCGAAGTAATTATAAATAAAAGGTTTAAGAAACAAATTATATATATATATATATATATATATATATATATATATATATATATATATATATACACTAAAGAGGAAAATAATAGGTTAATGTTAGAAAATACTTTGTGCAGATAAAACTAACTTTTCTCTAAAATTTAATGAAATCGCGAATTTATCCTCAAAAATATAGAAGTTTTCATTTCTAATTAGCAAGAAAGCGCGAATAAATTCGTAAACCAAGGTTATGATAAATGATCATAGTTAAATTAGGTTGAAAAATAGCTACGAAATTAATTAAAATAACTTCTTTTAATTCTGGACAAAACACTATAAATTACTTTTGCAACACTGGTCCAAGTTTTCGCTAACTTGATAACATTTTATGATTTTATGAAAGCACTATTTATCATCGTTTATATTGGATGCTTGTATTTATACTATACTTGGTGTTACTTATATATTTTAAACTTACATGCAGTTATAACTACAAGTCAATTTTGACATGTATACTTGCCCTAAAATGGCCTACATTTTTGTTGAAAAGTAATTAAAAATTATAAATATCCATGTATAAAAAGAGTTTAGAAAAACTAATCCGGGTATAAACTTTCTTATTTTAAATAAGACACCCTATATTGGTATAGATTTTAGTACATGGGTTTAACAATATCGTATGATGTGAGTCTGAGATACTTGGTTTCTCATATTTTGGCATTTAGTTTCAGGATTGCACGAAAAAGTTTTCTAATTTATTTATTATTTAATTTCAAGAATTCAGTTTTTTAAACCAAAGGAATAATACAGTGGTGCGTTTTTTTCGTGTTTGATAATTATTTTTTTTAATTATATTCAAATAGAGCAAAACAATACTATAGTATATAATATTATTTAGTAATATATAACGTAGGCTTCCGAATTAACATTTCTAACTTATGACGGTTATCTTTAAAGCTTTATTTTCTATAATAAACATCATTAAACTACATACTTCTAAAAATTAAAACAAACTATATTAAAAATAATGAAAAGTACCTTATGAATAACAAATTATCCAGTAAATGTCAAACGGCTATTCTTTCTACTACAGTTAGTTAGTTACATAGCCGTGATCAAAGCCACTATCCAAGGCCACTTGGGTGATGTAAGGGAAGTGCGCTATTTTACAGAATCAAATTAAGCTTGTATTTATCCCATTTATACAGTAATGTGACTAAAAAATATCATTTTATTTAATTTTGAAAAAATCCGCCTAAAAACTGTTTTGGCAGTTAACTATTTTATATACAACAATCATATTTTAACATTCAGAGCCACTGTTTAATTTGTTACTTGCACTTTTCTATGTTTTTTCATAAATTACTGTATTTATATTTTTAAATCTACCTAGTTTAATAATGTTTCCTCTAGAAGAAAAGGGTTTGAAAAATTAAAATGTTTTATTTTTTACTAGTAAAATTTGTTCGTATTGATAAGTTCTCCGTAGTTAGTTACTTAGGAAGAACGTGATATTTTTTGGGAGATTTCAATGTTTCTTCCTATACAACAGCGTCACCATCCAAAAATGAACATAGATTTTTGTCAAATTTCGCTGACATTTTTAACTTTAGGCAATTTAAATAATAATGTAAATAACCACTGTTTAGATCTTGTTTTTACCAATTTTGGCATCGATCTCTCTAGAAGTGATATATCACTTGTCAACGAGGATCCTCACCATCTTAGCATGTTGGTGACTTTCTAGGCATCTTTTCCTCGCCTGCTAACCTTTCCTGTGAACAAAGATATACCTCCCCTATTCAGTTTCAGAAAAACAGGTTATCCAGTGATGTATGAGTTAATGCTTAATGCTGCCTGGTCACCCGTTCTTAACTGCACCGAGTCAGAATTTTTATGAAATTTTAAATACCATTTTTGCGGCGTGTAGAGGCGCTTCCTCCCTGCTTTTACCAAAGATATCATTAACTTGTTTTGCAAAAAAGAAAATGCCTATCGTAAATCTAAAACACATTAATCCGATTTGTACCTTAATAAGTACAGGGCTCTGCGCAGATCGATCAAATTGCAGTCTGATGTGGCATACAATCAATTTGTCCACAAAGCTGAGACAAGCTTAAACGTTGACCCTGCAAACTTCTGGTCTTTCATCCAAAGTAAGAATGATCAATCTCGAATCCTTGCCAGCGTGAGGAACTTTAACCGCTCTTTCCATGGACCCCACAGTATCGTATATTTCCAGAGTAAACAAAAATTATTTTCAACCCGTTGTGAACATTCATACATACAATAACCACCGGTGACATAATGTCTGCAAGTAAGAGACTCAAAAATAAGATCACTGCCGGCCTTGATGGCGTTCCAAGCTTCCTAGTGAGGGACTGTTCTTACATTTTATGCGATCCGCTTTGTCATATTTTTAACCTTATCCTAAGATCCGCATTCTTTCCAGATGTCTGGAAGGTGGCTAAGGTTTGTCCCATCCTTACCGTCCAATCTCCATCCTATGCAATTGTTCTAAAGCATTTGAGATTATCTTACATAAATTCATATTTGTCAAGGTCAAGAACAGGCTCTCCAATGAGCAGCATGGATTTATCTCCAACAGATCATGCATTACTAACTTATGTTCACTCTCGCATTGTGTCTATGATGCACTCAACAACAGAAATCAGGTTGATGTAATATATACATACTTCAGTAAAGCATTTGATCAGATTGACCATTATATCTTTCATTGGACTCCTCAGCTCGTAACTTCAGAAGCGTCAATTTGTCGAAATTGATGGCTTCAGGTTTGTATCATTCACTCCGACATCTGGAGTTACACAAGGTTCTAACCTGGGACCTCTCCTGTTTAACCTGTTCGCATCTCATTCAAATGGTTGGCTGGGCAAAGCTTGCACACGCAGACGATCTAAAAATCTTTCACCGAATTGACACTGCTACGGACTGTATCTTCTTATAACTGAATATCGACATTGTCAGTGAATGGTGTAGAACCAACAACCTGAACTTGATCGTCTCTAAATGTCACGTCATGTCCTACCACAGAACAAAATTTCCTGTTGCCTTTGGCTATTCGATTGATGGGAATCTTCTTGCTAGATCAACAATCATAAAGGAATAATATTTGATGACAATTTTACGTTCATTCCGCATATTGAGCAAATGGTGTCTGGTGCTTCAAGAATGTTGGGATTCTAATTAGAAATTGCAAACAATTTATACAACTGCCATAGTTCAGTTGAAGCTGTTCAAACAAGATTCCTTAAATATCTCATGTTCAGGGAGGATGGTTTTTACCCAGAGAGGGGGCTCGAACATAATGTAATCTTATCCAGATTTGGGGAGTTGCCTGTGGCTGTGCGTAGAGACCTTCAGGCTGTGACGTTTCTGCATAATTTGCTCACTAACAGGATCGACTGTCCTTTCTTGCTTAGAAAGTTACCGTTCCGTCTTCCACACGTAGGTTTTAGACGACATCATACCTTTAGCCTGAGTTTGGCAAGGTTGGCATATTCTGTATCAGAGTCCTTTACATATAATGTGTCGAAATTTTAACCGGATATCAGCGGTTTGTGATGTAATGTTAGCACTTTGTCCTGCGTTTTGGCTCGTTTGCGTGAGATTGCTGGCTTTCCCTTTGTAAATTACCATATTGCTGTTGAATTCTGCTTAACTGGCGAGTATTTGTTCTTGTTAATTATTATATTTATTGTTATATAATTTTATTTTTTCATATTGTTTTTTTTTCTTTTTTCTTTTTCCTTTTTTTATATCATATTATATAGTTTAGTCCAGTTAGTCTTTATAATATATTATACATTTCATAAGAATTTTTGTGCATTTCCTATGATTGGGAACTTACCTGTTGGAAATAAAAAGCTTATTTATTTATTTATTTAAAAATATCGGGGAATGAAAGTAATCGTTAATAAGTCAAATACGTTGATTGTTTCAATATTTATTCCGTGGACATGTTTATTAGATCTAAAATAAAAATAGTTAAAAAAAACAAATTAACATTGAATACATGAAAAATGATCGACATCTCTGTCAAGTGGAAACGGAGAAAAACCGAAATAACTCAGACTAAAAGATACTCTGGTTGAAACAGAGTTTATTATGTTTTTCTGTTTACTTTGAAGAATACGAATACGAATGTAGTTTTAACGTGGCAAGTTCATACTGATCTTAAGAGCAGGAATAACAGTCTAGCTGTCTGTTTTCTTTACTATATACTACGAGGTTATAATAGGAATAAAAACGAATTTTTTCGATTTTTGTTTATTTTATTTTTATTATGAAACACTGCATTCTGTCAAGTGAGGCGAAAAGGAAACATAAAATTTTCCTTTGTAATGCATTTTTATTAAAATTTATGAATTAAAAAATCATATTTTATTTTTTTGTTATTAAATGATATACAAATTTTCGCACTATTTAATTACTTCTTAATTAATTCGGATCTATATCTCTTTACCCTTTATTTCAAAAAGTTGATCTCTAACTAAATATCTTTAAAGGAAATCATCAACCACGAAGTCTGCCAACCCAGGCATCAATAAATTGCCGCTAAATAATTAGGCTAGATATCGTTTAACCCCATTTTAATGCTAAATCATCGGCGTGTAAAGAGATTTTTGGCTCGCATTCATGGAGCCTTGGCATAATGCTAAAAGCCGCCTGAGCTTATGCCGTGTTATTACTGCATCGTGCTTATCGATTTTGAGGCAGGTGCTACCGTGTTTTTAGTAAAAAAACGGGAACTTTTAGCGAAATGGAAACCTCACGTTCGTGTCTGAGAAACTGATGTTACGTAATGAGGATATTGTCCTTTTAAAACTGTTTGAGTCATGCAGAGTTGGAAACTGCAGGAAAATGTGTTTTGTTTTCGTAAAATTGTACGATTTTTGAAATTATTGCGAGAAAATAATTTGTGAGATGTATGATGTATATATAAAATTCACTACAAGCTTTTTCTATTTTATACCTGGACCGGATTCTAGCTGAGATTCTGTAATGAAAGTGTTATATACAGGCTGTCCACGATTCAATGTGGAGTAATACCTTTGTTATTATGGGAAATACGATTTTTTTTAATCGAAAGTTTACATAATTCAAAGAAGTTTTTTTTGAATGACGCCATGTTTTCTATAATCATTCATACATTTTTTAATTCTAGACATTTGCTGTGCAATACTATATAAATATAAGTATATATATATATATATATATATATATATATATATATATATATATATATATATATATATATATATATATATATATATATATATATATATATATATATATATATATATATATATATATATATATATATATATATATAATATATATATATATATATATATATATATATATATATATATATATATATATATATATATATATATATATATATATATATATATATATATATATATATATATATATATATATATATATATATATATATATATATATATATATATATATATATATATATATATATATATATATATATATATATATATATATATATATATATATATATATATATATATATATATATATATATATATATATATATATATATATATATATATATATATATATATATATATATATATATATATATATATATATATATATATATATATATATATATATATATATATATATATATATATATATATATATATATATATATATATATATATATATATATATATATATATATATATATATATATATATATATATATATATATATATATATATATATATATATATATATATATATATATATATATATATATATATATATATATATATATATATATATATATATATATATATATATATATATATATATATATATATATATATATATACATATATATATATACATATATATATATACGAAACAATAATTTACAGGCTTCGAGGAATATGTAGAGAGTGACGTCCTCTAGAAATAATGCAATATTGGGGAGTTGCTTCTCTAATTTCGCTTTTGATTCAACTAAATTTCAAGAAAGCTTTTCATAAAAAAAATTTTTTTAAATACCTTCAATAAAACTTGCTTAAAAGTCTCAGGTCTGGAAAAGGGGCTGTTGTTACCATATTGTTTGACGTTTTAGCAGTGGAATGTCTTCTAGAAAATCGGAATTTGATTTGCTGAAAAGTCTAGGTAACGGATACAACAAATTGTTCTTACTTCAATAGTGACAATTGTCTATAACCACTCTTGTTGAGAGCGTGACTCATCACTCTATATAGTTTTGTTGAATATGTACGAATATTTAAAAGGCATTATTTTCATCGAAGCTTTGAATTAGAATTACATGCTTCGATGAAAATAATATCGCCTATCGAAACTGGTTAGTCTTAATTTCGGTGTTAATGTTTTTGGTAAGTATTGTATGAACTAAGGATTTACTAATTTCTACCTCCCCTGCAGTGGTTCAAATTGGCATAGGGGAACTTATTTTAATGTTTGCTAAAATATTGATTTGCATATTTTCGTTTCGTAATGACCCTAGAAGAATGAAAATGATCCTGTTCTCATTTTAAGTTCATCATGCGAAAAGCTCATTCGTGATGATATTTCTATCTGGAAACCTTCCTAGTAAATGCTTTACGACAGTCACATTGGGCTTCACTATAAATTATTACGCTAAGTACTGAAAAATAATTTCTATATATATGATAAGAGAAGCCAGTAATGCAGGTGTAAACAAGTAAATAAGGAAAGAAGAATGAAAAAATAGAGAATAAGGCACATTGGTACATTGCCTTAGTTAAGATGAATTAAACTCCACTTTGACAATGTATTTTATAAATGAAACTTTACCATTAATAACCTAAAAATATTTATTTCTAACTATTAAATTTACTCCAACTAAGATGTTGCATTACCTATTAGCTATTAGCATTCTGACAACTCTATCCAAGAGTCCTAAGAAAGTTATAGGTGATCACTTGAACGACTACATATTTATATACCAAATAGCACTTCTACATGTTTGTGTTGAAATTTGTTGAGCTTTGGACCAAGGTAAGGTAACTGCAATGGTGCTTTAAGACTACAGCAAGACATTTGATACTTAATATCATACGACTCTCTGCTCAAAACTTAAATACTTTGAATTACATTATACTCCTATATAGTTGATAAATAACTATCAGTCGGGAAGAGAGCGAAGAGTGCGTGTTGGCTGTATTTTTCAAATCGCATATATTAATAGAGGCGTTCCCTAGGCTGTGGAAAGTAGAATTTTTCTCGATAAGCAACTCATATTTGTAGCACATGTATTCGACTTATTGCAAAAATCGTGTTGCAAATTGAAAATTGTAGACATGCGTAAGAACATTTTAACCACTGATGTAAAATTAAGTATCACTAATTATTTAGTTTTATCATTATAATATGCTAATGTTTTGTTCTGGGAGACTCTTAGTCAAAAAAATAGTCTACTACAATTCATGAATTAAATTTTGTTATAAAGCTACAAAATTTGCTCGTATTACACAATTATTTCAAGGCTTGGATTGGTTGAAACTGGAGTAGCCATTTTGTATTCAGATGGCTGTACTTATTCACAAGATTGTTATAACTTCTGAGTCCAAGTATCTTTTCGAAAAATTAGTCACAAATTATTATTTCACTGTTCCCAAGCACAGAACATCTAAATTTTAATTTTCTTTCAGCTATAGCATATAATGCCTTCCCTGCCAATGTCAGATCCATATCCTCCGTGGATTTTTAAAAAGACTGCCAAACAAATTATAAGGAGCAAAGAAAATTAGGCGTTTTTTTTATAATTTAGCTCTACCTAATAATTATTTAGACTTTTTCAGAATGTTTAACTTAGTTATTCTGTTACCAGTATCCTGTGCTAGATCTCGCCATCTTCTTATAATGTTTTGGCATGCTATGTTTTGTACTATTGAAATAAAAAGGCGTTTATTATTATTATTATTGTTATTATTATTTTCAACGTTATTCATTTTTTGTACATTTGTTTAGTTTTTATTATAGAACCACCTATGTATAAAATTAGCTACATATGTATAACAAGTTCCAAGAAAGTTAGCATGGTGTAGCAAAGCAGTCAAAACAAACTTCCATCGCAAAACCGGAGATAAAATAAATTTACAAAAATATAGAACGCGAATATTTAAAGCCGTATACACTTGTGATATTTCAAAATAAACTTCTATACAGTCAGGTTTGAGGTGTGCATTCAGAATCCTAAAGCAATGTTAGCAGCATTTTAAGCAAATATGAAGGTTATCTTGATTAGTAATATTAAAAAAAATGTGTAAAATGCATTCCAATAGAGACTGAAGTGTTATTGCCTGCGGAGCTTCCTTTCATACCCCCACCCGGGGTCGAAATTTATATCTGAGCAGCCGTTGGTCGTTATTTATTTTTTCCGGATGCTGCTGTTGTTGTTGCGCTAATTGCGCTTGAGTTTTTGCGATTTTAGATTTGTCTATTATTGTCTTCCATACTGTTGGTAGTTTTAATGATTCGTCCCTTTTATTTTGTTGTATGTTGTGTTTCCTCAGAATTCTTCCGATTCTGTCTGTTGTGCCTTTTACATATGGTAAGACTACTCGTTGCTTTCCCGGTTCATATTTTTTGTTGTTCGTTGTTCGGGAAACTTGTGCATTAATAGCTTTCTCTATGGTGCGATTTGTGTAGCCATTTTTCTTTAAAGCACTAGATATTACCTTAAGTTCGTTTTGTCTCGTCTGTGTTTCAGTTAGTCGCACGGATCTAGATATTAGAGTATTTGCCAGAGCTTGAATTTGTGCTGGGTGATGATGTGATTTTGCATTTAAATATCTGTCTGTATGTGTTGGTTTTCTATACACGGTGTATTCGAAATGTCCGTTATGTAGTTTTGTGACCAAAACATCTAAAAATGGTAGTTTGTTGTTTTCCTCTAACTCTAGAGTAAATTGTATTCTGGGGTGGATTGAATTTACGTGAGTCAGAAATTTTTCGAGCTCTGCATGACCATGCTGTATGTATTATATGTCCAGGCACATATAATAGAACTCTCGGAGCATTGCCTCAAAAATACTTATTTTTCTTTCAACGGGCAAATGTATAAACAAATGGATGGTGCTCCAATGGGGTCCTCGCTATCACCAGTAGTCGCGAATTTATTTATGATATACTTCGAGAAAGAAGTCTTGAGAAAGCAAGTTTAAAACCCAAATTATGGATTCGTTATGTGGATGACATATTTATTATATGGCAACATGGTCATGCAGAGCTCGAAAAATTTCTGACTCACGTAAATTCAATCCACCCCACAATACAATTTACTCTAGAGTTAGAGGAAAACAACAAACTACCATTTTTAGATGTTTTGGTCACAAAACTACATAACGGACATTTCGAATACACCGTGTATAGAAAACCAACACATACAGACAGATATTTAAATGCAAAATCACATCATCACCCAGCACAAATTCAAGCTGTGGCAAATACTCTAATATCTAGATCCGTGCGACTAACTGAAACACAGACGAGACAAAACGAACTTAAGGTAATATCTAGTGCTTTAAAAAAAAATGGCTACACAAATCGCACCTATTAATGCACAAGTTTCCCGAACAACGAACAACAAAAAATATGAACCGGGAAAGCAACGAGTAGTCTTACCATATGTAAAAGGCACAATAGACAGAATAGGAAGAATTCTGAGGAAACACAACATACAAACAATACACAAGCCACAAACAACTATAGGTAAACTACTCGGAAACCCAAAAGATAAAATCAAACTGGAAAACCACGGAGTGTACAGTATTCCGTGCCAGGACTGTGAAAAGTTGTACGTAGAGCAAACTAACAGGCGAATATCAGCAAGTGTGGAAGAGCATAAACTCAGCATCAGAAATAAACAAACAACCTCAGCTTTATTCCTACATCATCAGGAAACCGGCCATAAATTAAATTTCGATGGGTGTAGGGAGATTGCCAATATAGAACATTATAAGACCAGAATAATCCGAGAAGCCATAGAAATTGAAAAGCAAGGCGATTTAAATAAAAGGGACGAATCATTAAAACTACCAACAGTATGGAAGACAATAATAGACAAATCTAAAATCGCAAAAACTCAAGCGCAATTAGCGCAACAACAACAGCACCATCCGGAAAACATAAATAACGACCAACGCCTGCGCAGATATAACCTTCGGCCCCGAGTGGGGGTATAAAAGGAAGCGTCGCAGTCACCAACACTTCAGTCTCTATTCGGACGCGAGAAAGAAAGCTTCGAAAATGCCAAATGTGATTTTGGCGAAACGTCAGCAAAACTGTTCTTTTCAGAACGACAGTAGTGAACGGATGTACACCCGGAATGAAAACACATTGTATTTTTCCATCCGTGAAGGAGTAAAAATCAACAACATATATATATATATATATATATTTATATATATATATACAGGGTGGCCTATCGAAAACGTACCGCAAGGCATAACGGTCAGGGTAATTTTTTTTTCAAAAAATCCAAAAACACATCAATTTTGTTTGTGAGGGGGACAACTTTCGCCCTTAAAATGATCGCAAAATTTTCAACCCTCTAAGCGGGGGTGTCATCCCCCAAACTTTTTCAAATGGGAAGAGGGGTCAAGTGGTACCGCAATGAAAAGGGCTTTCTATTCTCTATACATTCCCGCTTTGGTTTTGAAAATCGGTCAAGCCATTTAGAAAATATGAAGGATTGAAATTTGAAAAATACATTTTTCAAAAAACGCATAAATTGAATTAAATAAAAAAAAACTTACCGTATTAATGAAGCAAATGCTGAAAATGTTGCCCGTCGACCTCCATACAGTAATACAAATTAGCTTCAAATCGTTCTCGAACATTCTGAAGAACTTGAGGGGTCACTTCGCGACAAACGTCAATAATTCGTGTTCGCAGATCTTCTAATAAGGCAAGTGGAGTGCTATACACTTTACTTTTTATGTGTCCCCATAGAAAAAAGTCTAAAGGAGTCAAGTCGGGTGACCGGGGAGGCCACTCAATGGCACCCCTTCGTTCTATCCACCGCCCGGGAAAGTTAGTGTTTAAATAATTACGCACATTTTGAGAGTAATGTGGAGGTGCACCGTCTTGTTGAAATATCAGTTCCGCTTCAACGTATCCAGGATTATTTTCGATGATGTCAATTAGGGCTGGGTCGATGGTATTTTCCAGTAAATCTAAGTACATATCACCTGTTAGAGTTCCAGGAAGAAAAAAAGGACCCACAATAGAATTTCCAAAAATACCAGCCCACACGTTCAATTTATGAGGATGTTGTGTGTGCACCTCGTGAAATACCCTGGGGTTGTTCTCAGCCCAGTACCGACAGTTATGCCGATTAACTACACCGTTCAAAAAGAAAGTGCACTCACCCGAAAAACACACATTGAATAGAAAATTATTATTATTGGCCACTCTTTCACTAATAGTTTCACAAAATTGCAAGCGGCGATCAAAATCGTCTTCGTTGAGTTCTTGTACCAACTGAATTTTATACGGGTGGAAATGGTGTTTTTTCAATATTCTTTGGACACTTGTACGATTCACGCCGGTCTCATTGGCTAATTTTCTTGTACTCAGCGTACTATCCATGGCAACTTGGCCCAATACAAAGACCTCCATAGCTTCATTTACTACAGGATTTTCCATCTGCTTCTTTTTATTTATAAGGGATCCAGTTTCGCGAAATTTTGCTACTAACTCGCGAACAATTTTGCCGGAAAGGTGTTTTTCAGGATGTCGTTCATTAAATATCTGCGCAACCCGATTGCCACATTCATTATTTTTAAAATAAAGTTCGATTATTTCCACTTTTTCTGCAAGTGAGTACACCATAATTATTGATAAAAAATTTAATGATATTGAGAAATTTAAACGCACAAGTTACAGAACAGCTATCTAGCAACTACCGCACCTGATCGTTGTGGCATGTCAAATCACTAAAATCAGCAGTAAACATCTAAAATAACAGGACAAAAATAGCGAATTGGTCGAAGGAATTTATCCTTATCATTTACTCTGATAATTTGTAAATAAACATTTTAAATTTCAATCCTTCATCTTTTCTAAATGACTTGACCGATTTTCAAAACCAAAGCGGGAATGTATAGAGAATAGAAAGCCCTTTTCATTGCGGTACCACTTGACCCCTCTTCCCATTTGAAAAAGTTTGGGGGATGACACCCCCGCTTAGAGGGTTGAAAATTTTGCGATCATTTTAAGGGCAAAAATTGTCCCCCTCACAAACAAAATTGACGTGTTTTTGGATTTTTTGAAAAAAAAATTACCCTGGCCGTTATGCCTTGCGGTACGTTTTCGATGGGCCACCCTGTATATATATATATATATATATATATATATATATATATATATATTATATTTATATATATATATATATATATATATATATATATATATATATATATATATATATATATATATATATATATATATATATATATAAATATATTTATATATATATATATAAATATATATATATATATATAATGGACAACACGAAATAGCGCTGCAACCCCGCTATTTCGTGTTGTCCATTTCATTTTCAAACAGCCGTGAAATTATAAAGAATCTGTATATATATATATATATTTATATTTATATATATATAAATATATATATATATATAAATATATATATATATATATTTATTTATATTTATATATATATATATATATATATATATATATATATATATATATATATATATATAAATATATATATATATATATATATATATATATATATATATATATATATATATATATATATATATATATATATATATATATATATATATATATATATATATATATATATATATACATATATATATATATATATATATATATATATATATATATATATATATAAATTATATATATATATATATATATATATATATATATATATATATATATATATATATATATATATATATATATATATATATATATATATATATATATATATATATATATATATATATATATATATATATATATATATATATATATATATATATATATATATATATATATATATATATATATATATATATATATATATATATATATGTATATATATATATATATATATATATATATATATATATATATATATATATATATATATATATATATATATATATATATATATATATATATATATATATATATATATATATATATATATATATATATATATATATATATATATATATATATATATATATATATATATATATATATATATATATATATATATATATATATATATATATATATTTATATATATATATATATATATATATATATATATATATATATATATATATATATATATATATATATATATATATATATATATATATATATATATATATATATATATATATATATATATATATATATATATTATATATATATATATATAAATATATTTATATATATATATATATATATATATATATATATATATAAATATATTTATATATATATATATATATATATATATATATATATATATATATATATATATATATATATATATATATATATATATATATATATATATATATATATATATATATATATATATATATATATATATATATATATATATATATATATATATATATATATATATATATATATATATATATATATATATATATATATATATATATATATATATATATATATATATATATATATATATATATATATATATATATATATATATATATATATATAAATATATATATATAT